>PVHP010000248.1:32915-174661 GCA_004024765.1 Zapus hudsonius
GATACAACGAGAGAGCTGTGGCCCATCTAACCTTACCAACCAACCATAGGCCGATGGATGAGATCCTGACAAGAGAGGAGCCACCACAGTCATATCAGGGAGGATCCATAGGGAACTCAGCAGACAATGAATGATGAACAAGGGACCTATAACCACAGTCATTCAATCAACACAGGATAGGCCACTGAGACAGAAACCAGGGATTTTTGACACAAGGACCTCTAAGCTCGCAACATTAAAGCAGCCTTATTACTCACCCACCACGACTCAGGGAACTGAGCGGAAGAGGGGGTGGAAAGATTGTGAGAGCCGTGGTGGGGGAGACGGTCCAGAGGCATAGCACCCATCAGTAACAACTCACTTGGGCCAGGAAGACCGGGATGAGAACTAAGATATACAGGATCCCTTGCCACAAGGACTAATACAGACAGCCCACGAAGGAGGATATACAACTGATCAGGGATGGGGAGGGGGGGAATTGGGGAAATCGGGATAACAACGCATGGTTTGCCCACTAAATAATGTAACTCATTATGGACAATAAATATTAAAAAAAAAAGATGGTGTGTGTGTGGGGGGGGCACTCCAGGGTCCCTGGCCATCGTAGACAAACGCTATATGTGATACTGGGGAATTGGACCTGGACCAGCATGCTTTAGAAACAAGCACTTTTAATTGCTGAACTATCTCCACAGCCCCCACTGAGTAATTTAAAATGAAGAGAAATTTATTTCTCACAGTCCTGGAAGCTGAGAAGCCCAAGATCAATGGCCACATCTGGTGAGGGTTTTGTTGCTGCATCACAGCACAGAGGACATCACAAGGTAAGTGGGCCCTTGAGATAGAGTATGGGAGGAAGAGGTGAGATCATGAGTCCTAACAGAACCCCTCCCTCAAATAAGATGACCATGTTAGTCATTCACAAAGATGGAGCCTGAACAGGGACCCCTCCTAATCCAATATTGTCAGCAATGCAAATAAATTTCAATAGGAGTTTTGAAGGGTACATTCAAGATATAATAAGAGGTAATTATGGCCAATATGGAAAACAAGATCTGTCACTCAACAGCTCTTTTTTAGAATTATATTTTTGCTAATTTGACAAGATGCATGTTACATACTTCTTTAAAAGTTGTATTTAAACAAGGACACCGACTAAGTTGTTGAGTTAGCATGAAAGTTATAACACTAAGAATAGCCTTCATATTGTTATGAAACCAGAAATATTAACCATGGCTTTCAAAATTGTTCCTTGAAACTCATTTTTACTTGTGGTCTCCAAACATGTCTTATTAATTTATTATTTTTAATAACTTACAAATTAATTTATATTCCAATAACATTAGTAGAAAGACATGTTTACTATTAGCCTGTGGAAAATATTCATTATATTTAGACCAGTATAACAACTGAATTATCCTATATGGAAAGTGAGATGTTTGGAATATTCAGTGGGATATTCTATTCACTGCACTATTGTGATAGCAATTTAAAATGAATTTATTCTCATATTTTTAGGATCTTACATAATGAAGTGATAGGACGATTTTTGATATCACATTTTTAAATGTAATATATGCTTTTGGTGGGATGTGTCTGCTTGGTATGCAAAAATATTTTTTGGGTTTATTAGGCTGCTTCTGGTCAACTCACTAGTACTATTGTACTTTATAATTTATGGGAAACTAAAAAATTCCCACATAACTCAATGTTGTGATAAGACTGTAGAATGAAATAAGTAATTGTTTGATGGACATTCTTATATGTCAAAAGAAAGATAGTACTGTAACTGAACTTGATGCTCTCTTTTTCCCACACTATTTCTATTTTGTTAATCCCTCTGACTAGCTGAAAATATTTTTTACAGCATATGAGGGAATGGGAATAGCATTTTTTCTATGAATGTGTCCAAATGATTATTATTTGATGATGGGGCAAAGAGTTATTATACTCTGAAGTGGTACATGATTAATTTGGGAGTTGAAAGTACATAAGTCCAGAAGAAAAATTTTGACATATGGCAATGTGAAGGTCATTCTGAATAATAAGGTGATTTGTAAGGCACTCTGGAAACTTGGAAGTCCAATCATAGAAGCAAGGAAATGAGAAAGATATTTGCTTTTACACCCATTTTTACTCCCACAATTTAAGAAGTCCTCCAGCTTTAACAAGGTGGCTTTGTTGCTATACCACACCCCAAATGTCCCAGCAGTGTGCTTCCGAAAATACCAAAAAAGATGACAGATAGAGGCACAAATTTAAAGGAGGTATTTCTCAACTCTGTTTTCAAAGAAAGAAGAAAAACACATTAGCAATTCATAATATCTAAATAGATAGTAAGACACATAACCAAATTCAAGAATCTTATTTAAAGAGCAATTAATTGGAAGAGATAAACACTTCCCAATCAACTTGAATTGGAATTAATTGGCTACAAAAATCTGTGGTCTGGAAAAATAAGTTAACTATAGTGTCTGTCTGGAATGCAGGAGGGTCTGGGAATGACACCCAAAACCACACATATTTATAGATGCATGCACATGAGATTATTCAAATGAATGTTGTATCTTGTTATGTTCAAGAATATCTGATGATAAGCTTTTTATAATGAAGTTTAAATAACAGCTTTATTGACACAGTTCACATTCTACATAATGCAACTATTTAAAATACTCAAGTAAAATATTTTGACATGTTCACAAATATGTGTAAATGATTACGAGCATAAGTTTCAGAAAATTTTCATCAATCGTTCCTCCAAAAATATGTGATTATTTGCCACTCGTTCCATAGATAAATGCTAATAATCTGTTTTCTGCCTCTATAGATCAATTTATTATGAACCTTTCATAAACATGGGATAATAAGTGGAAGTTTTTGAGATTACCTCACGAGGTAGCATTAGTGACATGCAGAGACAAATAGCATAGAAGGACAGGCCAAGAATGGTGGTACATGCCTTTAATCTCAGCACTCAGGAGGCAGAGGAAAGATTACCATGAGTTTGAGGCCACCCTGAGACTACGCAGTGAATTCAGGGTCAGCCTAGGGTAGAGCAAGACCCTACCTCAATAAATAAATAAATAAATAAATAATAAATGAATGAATAAATAAATACATACATACATAAATAAAATGAGACCTTAGCATGAGGGGAAATTTTGGAACTGAAACCATTTATGCTGGCTAAATCTTAACTTCATGTTTCACATGCATAGTTTTTGTTGAAAGTTTGAGAAAAGGATGAAAGTAAAATGTCCACAGAATACAGGACAATGGTCAAGGCATATGCATTCATTTGTGAGCACCTACTTACATGAAAGCCTTCCTTAGGTGATTGTGGTCCATCATTAAACAAGAATAGTATTCCTGCCTTCCTGGAACTTACGTCCTAGCAGGCACTGGAGATTTTTCCATAGATTTTGCAAGAAAATAAACCCAGCATGATCTGTGCATATATATATATATATATATATATATATATATATATATATATACATTTTTGTAAATAATGAAAAAATGGTTCAAATCAAATAGAGAAGAATTAACCCTTTGCCATTAATCAGTCAATTATGTCTGTATCCTATCAAGAAGTAGATCTGTTGGGTTAATGAATATATGTTGGAAATTTCAGTACTTTTGTCTAAACTTTCTCTCATTTAATCCTGACAGCAGTTTTAACATGCTAGAGAAGAATCAATGGCAGACACTACATTGTGAACACCACATAAGATGAAGGACAGATTTCAATATCTCCTCTTTGGTACAGTAGTATATTGATTACTCTTAGGGAGCAGAGAAATTTTGGCTTAGTTTTTTGAGACATTCAAAATTGAAAAGAAAAAATACAATCGTAATACATTTTTATGTGTGTCTCTCAAGAGTAAAGGGATGTCACTGTCATCAGGAAATAGTTAATGGATTCCGAAAAATAAAGGGTGATGAGCCATTCCAGCATCTTTGTGATTAAGATTTAGAGGCCGTATCTTAACCCTATTTTACATATTGAACAATATTATACATATCTTCAATTCTTTTTTTTCTATTTTTGAGTAGTTCCCTCAGCATGCAGATGGGGCTGAGAATCAGCTTGACACAGATGTCTCCGCGTTTGCAGTGCAGCGTGTTCATCTCGATGACTGCTGCCTCATTTCCTGATAAGATAATTTTCCTTCAAGTCTTAATACCACCGAGGTCACGTGGTTGGTGATATTCATGAGGGAGCTGTCACTTTCGGTCTCCTAATATCAGTCACTCTTCTCTCTATATTTGGTTTATGGATTCAGGAAAGTGTGATAGCAGTTATTAGCTCAGAAAATCCGCTTGCAGGATAGATTTATTTCCTGATTAATGATGGAAATGAGCCAGTATTAATTTCAGTTTTTGATATCAACGATTTTAACACCAGTCTTGCTATACTCACCTTTCAAATTGCTATGATCATTCTAATGATTAAAAAGCGATTGTTTGATTTAGATTCACTCTGTAATTACCAGACACAGCATTTCTGACATTTCTGACTAAATTTGGGAACACAGGGTCACTTATCCTGGACCAACAAAAGGCTCTGTGAATTCACATAAGTTTGAAGCACAGAAAATCAGAGCCATAGCAATTATAATAAATCCTATCCTATCTTATTATGATTCTTGGTAGGTCTTGTGATATTTTTTTAACCTTGAAATTAGAATACCTATGTAATCTTTTGTCTGTAAAGTCATATATTTTTCAATCTTTTCTAGTACTCTGTTTTTAACTTTTTTTTTTTAACCTGGGGTCTTACTCTGTACCACTGCTTGGCCTGGCACACATGTGATCCAAGCTGGCTTCAAACTTGTGGCAATCCTCCTGCTTCGTTTTGCTTTGTGATGAAATTACAGGAGTGAGCCACTAGATCTAGCTTATAACTGTTTTTCAAATTACATTCTTAAAACTGTTTGATCTTTCTATTCCCTTTTACCCCTTATGATTGATTGCAGCATGTTGTGATAGTTTGAATATGATAGTGTCCATGTATGGCCCCATAGACGCTGGTGTTTTATTAAAATTGAATTTGCAACTTTAGCTCCGAGCAGGCAGATTGGAACCTGGAGTCCAGCCTAAAAGTGTGGAGAGCAGTTTGAGCTCTGGTGGTTCTTGTTTGCTTGTGGTGTTGGCTGTTTGCTTTTTCTCTATGCTTGAATCTGTGAAAGGGAGCCAGCTCCTTCACCATTGACAGAACTTTCCCTGGATCTTTCAACTTAAATAAATCCCTTCCTCTCATAAACTGTGTCTGGTTGGATGTTCATCCCAGCAACATGGAGCTGAGTGAAACACAGAATAAGAGAAGTACTTTAAATTACTATTTCAAGAATGTAATAGTTACCATCATATTTCTTGTTAGGAAATAAACCAATCAAGGCAGTAAATAATTTAGCCTTGAGTACCCAGAACATCATCGAATTTGTTTATTTATCTTGGCATTTTTCCAGCTTTGAGTTATAACTGACAGATAAAAATTGTTTTAAAGGTGTCCAGTGCAACAATATGATACATGTATTATGAGTGAATGGATTGACCAAATCATGTTCATTGCTACGGTCATTAGCTCACAGTCTTAATATTTTCTGTGATGAAAATACTTAAAACTTATTAGTGAATTTCAAGTATAAAATACATTGCTAACTAGCTGCCTTGGTTCAGTAGTTCCTTTAAACTTGTTCAGTTTAGGACTAAAAGTTTGTATCTTTTGAAAGTCTCCATTTAACTCCCCAGGGTGAAGCAACTCTTGCTTTTACTGAGTTTGGACTTTTTAAATGTGATGCAGAAGTGAGGTTGTGTATTTTCTACTCATGTTTAGCTTCTTTCACTAAATATAATGTACCCTAGATTCAACCACATTGTCAAAGATATGGGAGATTCCTTTATCCTTTAAAAATTAATTTATAATTGGACAATTTTATACATGTATATAAAAATGTGTTTTGATTATATTCACCCCATGACCCACTCTTGTCCTCCAACTTCTGAAATATCTTTCTTTTCCAACTTCCCTTCATTCTTCTTTTATGTCGTTTCCTTTCTTTCTTCTTCCTCCTCTTTTTGTGTGTGTGTCCCTATGACTTTAATTTGGGTTGTTGTATCTGTGTTATGAACATAGATATGAGTTTATTTACTAAACCTTGGGCAACTTACCTGTGGCTTCATCACTGCAGAAAATGTCTGCCCTTCCCTAGGAACCATTAACTTTCAACAGGTTCTTTGGGAGGGGTAGAGCCTTGTGAACCACGTCCCCTTCCATGACAGAATGTTGATGAACCTATTCCTGTGCAGCTCTATAAAGATGACCACAGCTACTAAGAGTTCATGAATGCAATGGCCATGCCTTTCCTGAAGGCAACTTTTCACAATACTCCTCTCCTTTCTCCAGCTCTTACCTTCTTTCTATCCTCCTCTTCTCCCTGGAGCCATGGAAGAGGTGATATGCAGGATGTCCCACTTAGGTCTATGTACTCAACACTTTGACAGGTTATGAGCCTGTGCAGTAGCCATCACCCACACCAAAAAAAAAAAAAAAAAAAAAAAAAAAAAAAAAAAAAAAAAAAAAAAAAAAAAAAAAAAAAAAAAAAAAAAAAAAAAAAAGCTTCTCTCACCAAAACTCAGTCATCTGTGGGCAAAAACATGAATAGTTAGAAGGTGATTTAATAGGCACCATGTGCCTGTCTCACAAAATGGCAGTAGTCACTTCCCCGAAAGGGCCTTAGCCTCCTCAACTATGGACTTGATCAGGTATTCAGTCCCCACTTATGAATTCTCTCCCGTGGTGTAGGCTTCAACTCCGATCTGACATCAGTTGGCTATGCACATAGCAGTCATTATTGTATGACGGGACAGGTCTGTAGTAGAGAATAGTCTACAGCTAAGTGGGACCGATGACGACTTTCCCCCACAGCCGCCTGCATAGCATCTTCTGGTACTATGAAAGTTTGTCAGCAGGGAAGAAGTTTCCAACTCAGTTCCAGAATGATTTTTCTATGACCTGCAAGAGGGTCTTACCAAACAGTGACAATACATTGAGTTGGGTGCGGGGGGGCTGATGGGACCTTCCATACCAACAAAGCCAAGGAAGATATCCCACTTCTGGCACTGGAATTTTCATTGAATTAATAAACTGTAGGTTCTGGAAGCAGTATTAGCAACTCATGCAAGGTACTTCTTCTCAAATGATTTTTTCTTTTTGATGTAGGGTCTTGCTCTAGCCCAGATTAATTTGGAATTAAATATATAGTCTCAGGATGGTCTTGAACTCATGGTGATCCTCTTTCCTCTTCCTCATGAGTGCTGGGGTGAAAGGCATGTGCCACCAAACATGGCCAAATACTATATATAATATATATAAAAGGTAGATTTTCTTATGGCTTTTTCATTCATTCTTATTTGTGAGTGCCTTGCTCCTCTCACCCCTTCTGTATTAGTCAGCCACATGTCTCTGGGATGAATCTCCAAACCAGGCACAGTTATGGGAGGAAAAGATTTACTGAAGCTACAGATCCAAGGAAAGTTCCATAATGGTGAAAAAGGCTGGCCCCTTTCACAGGTACACACAAGCACACACACAAACACACACACACACACACACACACAATCAAAACTGGCAGGGGCCCAGGAGAGGATTCCTTCCCTTTTATATAGCCTTAGAGTGGGGTCTTTCAACCCTTTCCCAGACTTGTTGACTCCCTGAGTCTCTGGAATTTTCCTCCTGCACTGCCCTCTTAGGAAGGAAAGTTTGTTTCTAGTTGTCCTGAGCCTCTTTATATCCTGCCCCCTATTGAGAGGGCTGCCTTCCTATAAAAAAAAAAAAAAAACTCAGAGACCCACCTGAGATTACTATAAAGGTCAAGTTGACAACAAAATTTAGCCATCACACTTTCTATCTTCTTTGTTTGTTTTTGTTCATTTGTGTGAATAATGTGGTGGTGTACATTTGGTATATGCCAGTTAGTGTGCCCTTATCATGTCCCAGGAACTCAAAGAATGTGCTGTCTGGCTCCATGCTGTTTTGCCAGTTCTTGTTTGAGCTAGACTCTCTTATTGCTCCTGGAGCTTGCGGCTTCTGCTGTAATCTCTAGTGAAGCTCAGCTCTCTCATCTCCACAGGGTTGAGAGATATTTCTGCAGTGGTGTAGCCACTGGAAGGACTCACGTGCTCTGGTATATGATCATCTACCCATGCCCATGTAGGCTATCCTAGTGAAACTCAAAGGGCCACACACAAATAAGAAACAACCTGGGACACCAAAGTAGAAGAGGGACTAGTTGGGAAGAAAAAAGGTGATTAACAAAAATGGGAGATGTAGGAGGGTCAAGAGGAAATAATGAGAAAGGGTGATAGAAAAAAATTAAATATATTTTAAAAAGTGTGTGTATGTGTGTGTGTGTGTGTGATGTCTATGTGTGTATTCCTGTATTTCTGTGTGTAGTTGCAGTTGCATGTATATAGGTCAAAGGACTTTGGTTGTTGGTTCTTGCTTTCCACCTTGTTGGAGGCTGGGTCTCGCTGTTCACTAATTTGTAGCTAGATTAGCTAACACATTAGCTTCTGGGATTCTCCAGTCTCTGCCTCTTCTCTCAACACAGGTTCCCTGGTGTTACAGACACACACTATCACATCCAGCTTTTACATGACTGCTGGGGATCTAACTCCAGACCACACACTTGCATGGAAAGCACATTATCTATTGAACTATCTCCCCAGTCCCCATATTTTTAATTTGCATTTCCTTCTTGCTTAGTGACCTTTGACACTCTCTCATTTTACTATTTTCCATTTGCATGTCTTTGTTCTATAAATATCTATTCACAGTTCTCACCCCCATTTTCAAATTGGACATTTTTTATATATTGAGCTGAATAAGTACATTATTTATTCGGGATATTAACCCCATCATCGATATGGTCTGCAAACATTTTCAACCATCTCTCAGGTTGTCTATCTGTTCTCTTTCTGTAGGGAGCCTTCTATTTCCATGCAGTCATTATCCCACTTAATTTATTTTTTTTGTGTTGATTGTCAGTACTTTTTGGTTCATATAAAAATATTATTGTAAAAACTGATTTTAAGATGCTTTTCCTATTTTCCTTAAGAGTTTTATAGGCTCAAGTCTTATGCTTAAGCCTTCCAGTTAATTTTTTTCATGTGTTGTTGGCTAACTTCAGATTGCATGGCTTTGAGTTCACTGAGTCTCTTCCAGTGATTGGAATCCACTGAGGAAAGTGTCTTTTGATAATTTTCATTTCTGTCATTCTGTACTTTAGACTCAGGACTTCTGAGTAATTCCTTTGTATGCTTCCTATTTCTTTGTAAAAATTAAAATCTTTTTTTTTCATTGCTTATTGTTTTTATTTACTTTCCTCAGTTCTTTCTTGCACCTCGTTAAGTTTCTTTCCTATTATTTGAGTTCTTTGTCAGGTGATTTATAAATCTTCATTTCATTTGAGATCAATGCTATGCTTCTTTTTCTGAAGCTATATTAATTTTCTTTGGCTTGTGTCATAATTGTCTGATTCTTTGTAATACATGTATGCTTACACTGGTATCTTTCCTAGTCTCCTTGGGCTGCTGTCACAAAATATTGATGAAGCAGTTCATGAACAACATACCCACAACCTGGCAGGCTATTAAGTTCCATATACCAAGGAGCTTTACATTATGATGAGGACCCTTTATTTTTCATAGTGACTAGTAGAGTGTACTAGCTACATAGAAGAAACAAACTAACTCCTTGGGCATTATTTTATAATGATTAAAAAAAGACTTTTTTGAGGACTGGACCTTCATAATATTATTCCCTCCCAAAGCCCCCCCCCCCAACCTCTTAACACTATCATTTTGAAGATTTGGTTTCAGGATTTGTGGTTTAGGTGGCTATAAATATCCAGAGAATATCAGAATCTGTGTATTTGAAGAACCAACAACCTCTCCTTATAGATTTTCATTGTGTCAAAATCTTTAGGTTGTGTTTTCAAGATGGTGGACATAAGTAGAGTGAGGTTAGAGCTGTGGCATGCTGCTTCATCAGCTCTGTAGACTGTGGGCCTGCAACGGGTGGGCTCCATGTTGATTCTGTGCATTTCTCAAAGTGATTGGACTACATATAGCTTACATATAGTATGGATGGTTCTGGGACGTTGACACATGGACAAATGGAGAATCTGGGTGTGTTTCCTAATGTATCAGGAGATGAATCATGGGTGTGGTTCTTATTGGATCAGGAGATGGGTGCACTTTCAGGCAATACTGCATGTGGACTACCTCTGATTGGAGTCTGTACCTAGTACAGAGTCCACAGCTCAAAATGAAGCCTTCTGGCCTTCTTTAGATATATATGAATGTGTGGTTTTATAAGAGTCCAGGATCACTCATGGATCATTGCTGTGAGGAATCTAAAATCGGTCACAGAGCTTTAAGTTCCTTAGTGGGATAGTATGGCAGAAATACCAATGTGGAGACAGATGTACATGACACCTTACATGTGCCTGGGAACATAGGACTGTTCCCAGACAGAAGTTAGCTCATCTGTGGAACCAAGATCTGGAAGCCTTCTCTGGAGACATGCATATGTGTGTTTCCAGGTGTTCTCAGAGTAGATATGATCCTTCACAGACCATTTTTAATCAGAGCTCATATGGGGGTCACAGGACAACACTGTGGGATCTATAATTAGACCTGAATCCAAGACACGGAGAGCAACAAATCCTTCCAGGTCCGATGACAGAGAGGGCTGGTGACAAGACCAAGGACAAACAAGGTGAAGTGTGCAGTTACATGGGTTGGGGGTCCTTATCCCCATCTAGTTTGTAGTTCTGTCACCTGGGATTGGAAAATGTCCCACCTTGTTCCTAGGTTCACCCCATACTTGTCCAAAGTACTATGGACTATAGGTAATTCCTACTGTTGCTGTGGGAGAGCATAAATGACAGACCACCTGTCCCACCATCCTGTGAAAGTCACTCGTCTGAATTTTTTATTGTAGTTTTATATTATTTAGTATGTCATAATATTAAACTAGAGCATATTATACAGCATTTGTCATCTCCTTTGCTTAGTGAAATTCAATAATCATGAACTGTTAATGTTCACGAAAGATTTTTCAAGCATATCTTTAATTAGTGGACTTCATGTGCTTTATATTATAATGGCATTCTTTTTGTAATATAATAAAATATTCTCCATAAAAGCATCTCTTCCTTAGTAGTCATTTTGTTAAGCCTGATTGAAAGTAGAGCTGGGACCAGGGAGGATGGCTCACATCTTTAATCCCAGAAGTCTGGAGACTGAGGACCACAGTGAGTTGTCTAACCTGGTCTAGGTACAGACTCCTATGCAAGAGTGAAACTGTGACTCAAAAAATAAATTAGAAGTAATAGAGCTTTGTTTCTGCTACAGTTCCAAAAGTCTCAAGACTGCCAACAACAAACTAAAGTAGTAATTTTGTGTCATTTTCATTTCGCCATTGTCTTAATTTGGGGTTATGTCTTTTCAATATTCATATTCTGTTTTCAGTGCAACAAATTTATTATCTTTAGTGAGTTTTATACTTATTATTTTCATATGTGTGTGTGGTTTGTGTATATATGCATGGTCATATGTGTGTGTATATACATGTCTGTGGAAGTCAGAAGCCATGTCAGCTAGACTGGTTAGCAAATTCAGCAATGCTCTGTCTCTACTTCCACAGTGCTGAGATTATAGGCACTAAGGCCTGAAATCTTATGTGAGTGCTGGGGATCTGAACTCAGTTTCTCATGATTGTGCATCAAACATTTTACCCTCTGAGATCTCTCACCAGCCCCTGTCTTTAATGAGTCCTCATTATGGAAACCCCCAGGTTAGCTCTGAGTGTATTCTTTAGTATTGAAATGCCACTGAACTGAGACTGTGAAGGTTTAGTTCTTCAAGTTCTTTTGACAACAACCCTAGTCATGTGATTTCATGTCCTTTAAAGAGAAGGAAAAAATGAGGACTTGATGACACAGTTTTAGAAGTAGAAAACAGTTTTGAAAGTTGTCTCTTTTGTGTTGTTTCTGCACAGGAGAAAATGAGTATGACATCTACTTTCATCTTTGTTTTCCTCAAAATGAGCAGCTCAACTAGTTCATAGCCCCATAAATGCTTTCTGTGCATGGCAGAAGGAAACAATTTCTTAATATAGAAACAAGTCTCCGCACTAGATAAATAAATCCTCACTTCAAAACCTAACCCATTATAAAGATAACTTGTTATACAAAAGCAATAAAGGAAAGGTCAAACTTATACTCTTGCTTACTTGAATATACATTTAGTCCTCATATAGATTTAAAAAGAAAGCGAAAGTAATTCAGATCACACCAGAGAGAACAATTTTGACAAAAAATGCTTATTTAGTAAAGACATCATTAAATATTTGGAACTCTCTTTAGACTCGATTGATTTCTGAATTTCAAAGCAAGAAGACAATGTCCGTCCTCTTCCATTATAGTCAGTTTATTGACTCCACGAATGGAATTGGGAATGATTGCAAAAGGTTCATAAACTTTAATAGATGAAAGGCTGGTTCAACTGCATAGCATTAGAAGCAAGGAGGAGAATCAGTTTCCAGATTCCTAGTCAAGTGTTCTATTATAAAACCATCTCTCACATAAACTGTCTTTGCTTAACACAGTTTCTGAATACCCCTTTGATTTTATTCTTAGCCATTACCATCTATTGTCAAAACAGTGCACTTAACTTTAGGCTTTTGTTTTAAAAAACTTTATAAATATTTAAAAGTATTTTATTTATTTATTTGTGAGGAGAAAGAGATAGAAAGAGAGAGCACACCAGGGCCTCTTGCCACTGTCCAGGAACTCCAGGTGCATGTGCCACTTTGTGCATCTGATTTTATGTGGCTACTGGGGAATTGCACTTGGGCCATCAGACTTTTTAAGCAGGAGTCTTTAACAACTGAGCCATTTCTCTAGCCAATCTTTAAAAATATCAACTATTATTATAAGCTTAAATATGTTTATATTCCTCTAACTGAAATGGTATCCCAGTATTCTCTGATTATAAATTTTGTCTAATGGCTTTTACCTTATAAATATTGAGATTAATGTAGGAAAGTTACTGTAATATTTGTAAGTATGAAGTTGTTCACTGTTCATTTTCTGTCTTTGTAAAGTGTATATAAAGTAGCACTATTTTTCCATTTTTGACATTTTCATAAGTGTATAAAACGTATTTTGATCTTATCCTCTATTTACCCACTCTTATTCCCCTACCACTAACGTCTTTCATATTCCCCATTAACCCCCATCTTGCTTCATGCATGCTTTGTGAATCCATTGGGATAAATTAGGGTTGCATGCATGGACATTGATAAAAAGTTATTTACTGTGGAATGGACAAATTACTGAATTATTTTATTTTATTTTTATTTGGAGAGAGAGAGAGAAAGAGAGAGAGAGAAAGAGAGAAAGAGAGAAAGAGAGAGAGAATACATGCCAGGGCCTCCTGTTACTGCAAAGGAACTCCAGATGTATGTATGTTTACATCTGACTTGACATGAGTACTGGGGAATTAAACTTGGGACATCAATCTTTGCAAGCAGGTACCTTTAACTGCTGATCCATCTCCCAGCCCCTTGGCTTTTAAAAAGTCATGTTTATAAGCCAGTGTCCCATCATTACATCAGCAGGGAAGAGGAAGTGGAAGGATTAGGAGGAGAAGAGGAAGTAAGGTTGGGCTGCCAGTGGCACACTTCTTTCAGCAAGACTACAACTCCTAAAGGTTCCCAAATCTTTCTGAACAGTGCCACGTGCTGGGGACCCAGTATTTGTACAGGTTAGCTTGGGGGTCATTTTATATTCAAATACCACTTTCAACCCCTGGCCCACACAGGTCCGATGGCCACATACTCATACTGAAAAATTCATTTAGTCCAACTTCAAAGTACCCCAGATCTTTACCAGTTCTAACACTTGTCAAAAGTTCAAAGTCTAAAGTCTCAACTGAAACTCAAGGCATCTCTTAACTGTGAGCCCTATAGAGTCAAAATACAAGTTATATACTTCCAGCATATAGTAGCTCAGAGTAGACATCCCCATTCCAAGAGGGAGGAATAAGGGCATAGATTAGACCAATGCAACACTGAAGCCCATCAAGGCAAACACCAGATCTTGAAGCTCCATGACTGTTGTCTGGAAGTCTAATGAAATACTTGAAGCTCCAAAATGCTTGGGTAGCTCCACTCTTCTGCCTGTAACCTTTCTTATTGGCCAGATCCATCCTGAGCCTGCAATTTTTCATGATAGATGTTCCATGATCTTGGCATCTCTAACATGCTGAGGTCTCCATTGTAAATTACGGTTCATCTTCCCAGCTTTATGCAGGGGTCTCACAGTGCATACTTGCAGGGACTCTGACCCTGTCTCACATTGTTTAGCCCCAGTGGCTCTCTAGAACTCTGATAAAATGACCCACTCAATCTTGTGTCTTCCATTCTTCCAAATTGTGCTGTCAAGTTCTACCAAGTATGGGTGAAACCAAGTGCCCATGAAACAACAGTAGCAGCCTCTGTATAGGAAGGAGAAGGTTCCTTAAACATTCTTCCTTTAGTTATTTTCTTTTCAAAAGCATTTGTATTCTTATTAGCTATAACCTTCAATAGGTTGGGTCTTGGGTTAGTCCATCTTTCCTACTGTCCTACTTTTAGAGCATTTAGCTTATTTTTAATGATGAAATGGCTGCATTTTGTACGTCTATAATTTTAAATTTACTCTCATTGCTTTCCGTGGCAAACTTTGTTTTCCCATATCATTCTGTTCTGTATTTTGCTCCCTTTAATTGTAGATCAGAATGAAAGACCCTAATGGAATCCATTTCACAGACTCAATGCTTCCCTGCCTTGAAATTTATCCCCTCAAAAAATTAATTAATTAACTTTAAATTTCACATTTCTCATGTTTTCAGGAGAAGGGCGTAATAAAGCTAGTTTTTTTTTTTGTGCCAGTACATCACTTGAACTGCTTCTATCACAGTTTCCAATAGAGTCCGTTTTTCCCTCTGGAACCCTGTGAGCCATGCCTCTGCAATCCACAATTCTCTGTTCCTTCTAGTCTTCTGAACTATACCTTAATGGCTCATTAATCTCTTATATGAAATGTATGGATTCTCTAGTCCAAACCTCCCAATCCTTCCCTATTCCACCTGCAGATCAGCTCCAAAAGACCAAGACCCACATGGTGAGATTTATCACAGCAACAGCCCCATTTATCAGTGCCAATTTGTGTATTAGGTTCTTTCTCATGTCCTTGACAAAATATTGGACAAAAAACAATCTAGGGATAGAAAGAGATTATTTTGGTAAAGTCCATCATGGTGTGGTAAGCATGGAAGGAGTAAGCTGGTATCACATTGCTACATCAGCAAAGTGGAAGTAGATGAGGAGAGAGAGAGAGAGAGAGAGAGAGAGAGAGAGAGAGAGAGAGAGAGAGAGAATGGCCAAACTATAACTCTTTTAGGTCTGCTTCCATGGTATACTTCCTCAAGCAAGACTCCACTATATAAAGTGGAGTGTTCTGGAAGGCTACGCAACCTTCCAGGACAGTGCCATCAGCTGGAGATCAACTGATCAAACACGTTAGATGATGGGGCCAGTTTTCATTCAAACCACCACCAACATTGTATCCAGTTTTCTTAGTAGAGAAATGAGAACGAAAAAAAAGAAGACATTCTTTTTCCCAATATCCCTTTAAAAAGAGTTCGCCCCAATGACCCAAAATCCTCCCACCAGATGCTACCTCTTAACAGTTCTCCTAATTCTCTATAACATCTGCCTAAGGATAATTCCTCAAAAATGTGGATTTCTTTAAAGCTTTATGTAAAATCTAGCTATCACCAAGGATACTTCTTGAAATATTTGAATAACTTTATAATTTTTCCCTCACTGGAGTGGGGAAAGGGGAAAGGAAATAAAAAATATGACCAGATGGGAATATGACCATTAAGTAATATGTACATACAATAAAGTTCATAATTAATTTTTGTCAAAGCCAAAATAAGAGACACAGGAAGAAAACCAAGTCTTTTTATTGTCATTGTACTAAATAAAACATTTCCTTCTTTTTTCACGTTATGCATTAGAAAAATGGGACTTCCAGGCAAAATGACTTTTTTTTTTTTTTTTTACAATGTACAGTTAAGCAGCAGGTAATCTAGGATTTGGACTCCTGTCTACTTCACTGAATGTCTGCTTTCTACTATACAAGCCTGGTTTTTCAGAAGAACATAAGGTAGAAATTTTATTCAGTGATTTCTTAGTATTAACATAAAGAAAATAAATTGATTAAATAGTTATGAATGGTGTGCCTATTTCTACACCAAATCACTTATTTGACCTATTTTTATCATTCCTCCCACCATTTTTCTATTTCAGGCATTTGTTACATCCCATTTACATTTCCATAATAACCCTTAATTACTCTCTTCTCTCTCTAGGTTCCACTCTACTTATAAGTAATGTTCCTAAAGTATATCTTTTATCATGTCATCCTTCTCGAAAAATGTTACAAGGTTTCTAATTATCTACACTCTCACATATGGTTTATGCTTTTAGCCTGCAAGGTCTTCCTACCTTCCTTGCGTACCTATCCTGAACATGCTGAACTATTTACATCCTGACAATTTATTCTTCTCTTTCCCAAATGCATGCTTTTTTCTGGTTACTCCACCTGTAGTAAATAGCTGCCTTCATTTATATTTTTTTTAACTTGGAGACAAGTGCTTATTCAATAGACATTGGTCAGTAGTCTTCAAAAAACGCTGCACCTTGAAGTTGCCAAGGTTGTTTAGATTACACAAGAGTGAATTTCCCTGTGACAACTGCTTTGAGATATATTAAAGGCTGGTAACTGTGATGACACACATTCTTTGAAGTCCTCAAGGGAAGAACAAGGTCAAGCAGGGATACACTATAGGTAGATAGGTTTGAACAACTTCCACATCAGCCTTCAGGGAGAATATGTTCTCTTTTCAAAAACCTGAATCCCCTGATTGTGTATATCCTATATCTAACATCATTATTAATCTTATAGTAATGTAAGTCTCTGTGGCTTTTTCATGACTAATCTATACCCTTTAAGAACAAAGAATTTGGGCAAAGCTTTTTTTTGGAGCATTTTCATTTGAACAACAAACTTTCTAATCTCTAAAGCCTTAGGGTTTTTTTTTTCAATTTGATTTTTGCTGTTATGGGGTAAATTTTTCCTATTCATACTTTTATGTTGAAATTCTGAAATCCCTTAGAATTTAAAATGGGACCTTATTTGACCATAGGTCATTATACAGTGAATTAATTTAAAAGTTCTTATATGCCTCAAATCCATAAAACTGTATTCTTATAGAAAAGGAAATATGGGCACAGATGTATGCAAAAAATGAAGAGGATGTGAAAATATATCAGAAAGGATTACCACATCCACAAGTCAAGCAGAAAGAGATGAACCAAGCCCTTCACTCACAGCTTTTAAAAAAACAAATAAACAAACAACAATATTATCAACAACCTTGCTGATAATACCTTAGTTTTGGGTTTCTAGTCTTCAGAACTCTGAGAAAAACATGACTACTGCTTATGCTGATGCATGAGAGTAAGGACTTTGTGTTGTTCACATTGGAGCTTTCATGCTGTTCAGTAGATTGGTATATAGATGCACAAGACTCAAGCACCAGATGCTGTAAATATAAAGTGCTTCATTCTGCAGGCAAGGAAGGGACAGCACAATTATGTCCCAACTTCTACAGCAACAGTGCCCTTAGAATCATATGGTTTGACTGTTTGCACCATAGACATGCACCATTAATGAGGTGCCTGTCTGTGGTAGGAGACTTAGTCAAACATAAATTCCATGATAAAGGAACTTATTGTGAGAGAGAAAGAACCTCAGCATATCAGCCTCTGATAGCAGTCTGTTCTCTTGAACTAAGATCTGTTATATTGATTTATAAGCATTTGGAAACATTGAGTCACCAGGAGACTGAGACTTTCTTCTTTTGTTAGGAATGCCTTTGAACTAGAACAACCTCACTGTGGTTGGAAAAGTGAAAGAAGATAGAGAACTACCATTGTCACATTTTTTGACACCAAAAAAGAGAAAAGAAAAAAAAAAGAAAAGATTCTGACTTTTTGTCTAGTTAGAAACTGATAGGTAATGATGACAGTATGGATGTGTTTCAATTCATTATTGATCATAAGCAATGAAAACTAATTAGCTAAGTACAAAACAGAGAAATGTGAAATATTACAGAAAAGATGGTGACAGAATAGATGGAAGACTAGGAGAGCTTTATGATTTTCAGAAAACACGACAGAGATAGAGCAATAAAAAAAAATAGGTACAGGACCTCTAGAGACAAAATGGTCTGGTCAGTGCTGGTTAATGTCACAATAGGATTGAACCTAGTATCATAGGAATGAAACAAAAAAAAGAACATTATGCCTAGTGGAAACCATAGAGAAAAGGCTGCATGTTTTATGATTTTATGATTCACCTTATGTTAAATACTCCTCATATATAAATCCATAGACAAAAAGCAGAATAGTGGTAGTCAGGGGTTTGAGAGAGATGAGAAGTTTGGTACAGGTTTTCCTTTTGATATGATGAAAACTTCTTAAAGCTAGAAAGAACTAGTTATACAGCACTGTGAATGTGCTGGAGGCCAGTGCGCTATAGCATTTGAAATGCTTAATGGTTAATTTTATTTACTTATAAAATTCAGCTCAGTTAAGAAAATAAACAGGTTAGATCTACTGTAGAAGGAATGAAATTTCAACTACTACTTCCACTGGAAAACCAGGAGTAAAAGAATTCAGCTACAGCTGCAGCTAATGTCTGGTTTTTACGAAGTGACGCTGGCTGTCCCCCACAGCTGAGAAATTTTCATCAGAGAAAGCACTCTGTTGTATGTGTTCTACAAATTATCACCATCACCGAAGCAATGTACATTGTATGTATTCAAGAAATATGTTGGTTAGGTGGCCTTCATTTACCTCAAATGCTAATGATCCACACTGTTCTCTCCATATATTGTCATATATCAGACAAGTACTCATCCAAATAGGGAATGAATATCAATATTCTAATTCACAATATAACTATCTGGTACACAAGTCAAAAAAAACCCAAATTTGGATACATACAGATATAACAAAATAGAGGTGCACTAGGTGTGAGTTGCAAAGACTTGAATTTGAACACTGCGTGCTGGTCACTATCTTTTCCAACTGCAGCAGGTCATCTGAATTCCCTGTAATTGAATTTTCTATCCTCACTGTTATACTGTACAGAGTAACACACAAGTATCATCTTAATGATGTATCTTCTGTTTTAGCAGAAATTGTCCTCAAGAGACAAGTATATTTTATTTTGTATATTTAATGCTGCTAGATATAAAAATGAATGAATATAGAAGACAGTAATTCAGCAAGGATTTACTTTAAATACAAACTAGCATTATTATTATGAATAAATAGAACTCTACCCATGACTCTTATGAACTGTCTTTACCTCTGATTATTTCTTCATCAACATGTCACACACAAATGATTCATTTGCACTGGTTCCTGGTCCTCACCCTGTTATTTTCCATGACAATATTTCCCATAGTAAACTAAAACAGAGGGCAGCTGATGAATGCAACATGAAATAAGTAAGTGACAGAATCCAAGAGTGGACAAAGAATGTGGAATGCACACAATGGAATAGGCGTAGATGGAGAGTGTGTAACACTCATATCACTACAGGATGGAGAGAAATGGGCTGGGAATGGACTGCTGTGTGGGAGAAGGGAGGGAGAAGCTGGAAAGACTGGGAGGGCTGATGATGGGAAGATAAACTATCAGTATCCAAGTTCAATTGGTTGTGCTTAGATTCTATTTTAGATTACAGTGTCAAATAACACGGTTACCCATGTACCTATTGGGAGCTGACATTTAATTAGTGAATGACAAGCAATGGATAGGAAGGTGATATGGAGGAATGGAAGGATAAAGCCATCAATATTTTTGGCTTTGCAGTTTGTACTGCACAAACTTTGCATTGGCCTTTATTTAACCGCCACATTACTGATGGAAAGATGGATAACAAGAGTTAGTTAGCTTTTCTTTTTTTTTGGGGGCACATAAGACAAAATTGGTTTGTAGTTTAATAAAAATGTCTTGGCAAAAAGCCAACATCTTGGCTAAAAACAATTTTCTAAATGAATCACCTAGTTTAGTAACTGGCTATTAAATTCACAATTTTCATTTTTACAAGTCAGCAGCAGGCCAAGGTGATTACATTCTAAGACCCAAAGATGAGCATACACATAGAAGGAAAAGTGATCTTCTCATTCTGTATGTTTACCACTCTTGTACCCTCAAATTTTCCTGAAAAGTACTGAAGATTTTATATTATTTCCTCCAATGGAAAATTGTCTCTGGATCATCCCATGCATTCACTTTAGCCACCCAATAGTCATGTAGAACCCCACCAGAGAACACAGGAGGAATGGTTTTTAAAGCACTGGGGATGTGAATCTAGGAGCACCTAAGGTAAGAGTTACAGGGAGAAATTTCTTGGAGGAAAAAGCCAACCATTTGGGATGGTGAAGGCACCCAGAGTAATTGAATTCTTTAATCAATCAAAAAGGTTTAACTGTTATTAGATAGTAAGTGCTGTCCATGAGATGAATATTGAGTAGTAATAGACAAAATAGGCTTAAATTTCAATAGGATACACAAATAATAGCAAAGTCATTGAGTGAGACGCCTGCTGGGCTTTGTTTTGCCACAGTTCTGCTCAATGCTTGGCCATTCCCCTAGATAATTTGCCGTTGCTAGATACTACAGAAGAAGTAATTGGATCTTTTCTCATGGTTGGAGGGCATATAATACATTATGGGGAGAAAGCTCAGCCGCAGAAATGGCTCTCAGCTGAAGTGGCAGGAATATGTGGTCCCCTGTGGACCAGGAAGCAGAGGAGGGGCAGAACCTGATGCAGACTCTTCAGTCTTCCTAGCAGTGACCTATTTCTTGAATCAGGCCCCACTTCTGAAAGATTCTCCAACCTTCTGAAGCAGGTTCACCAGCTGAGAAACATGTGATCAAATAAATGCGCCCATGGAGGACATTTTATATCCAAATAACAACTCTGTTCAGGCTGAAGAATACTGAAATCTCATGCAGAACTATGACCAACTGCTGTGGATCTCTGTTTAACTACATAAAATGTGAACAACCCTGCTCCCTTTCCAAAGGGCTAGAACTCTGTCCTTACACTTGCCAGTATTCCTAGAGCAGCAGCTGATCTCAAGAATATTAGGTCTGGTTCCAGACAGACACATGCTTAGATGTACACTCCTATGAGGATGAAAATTTTTCCTTTATAACGCTCAAATAATTTTTTGCGTTGATAACATTTTGTTTGATTTAACAAAAGGTTGTCCTGAGTAACTGCTTATCTAATAAGGGTGATTCTATGTAGGTATTTTATTTATTATTATTATTATTATTATTATTATTATTATCATTATTATTGGTTTTTCGAGGTAGGGGTTCGCCCTAGCCCAGGCTGACCTGGAATTCACTATGCAGTCTCAGGGTGGCCTCAAACTCATGGTGATCCTCCTACCTCTGCCTCCTGAGTACTGGGATTAAAGGCGTGCACCACCATGCCTGGCTATGTAGGTATTTCAGTTTGTTAAAAGACACAAAAATAGTTATGTTCTATTACTGAGCATGATGTTGAAGCACTTGAGAAGTGAGGCATCAGACTGTGCTTCATGAAGAGTAGAGCAGGGCTACTCAGCAAGAATGTGTTGTCTTGAAGAATCAACGCGCACACACACATGCATACATACATACACACATACATAGAGGTAGAGATATATCAACATATATAGGTATATATGTATGCCAACATATATTTACATATTTTAGCATATATATGGGTTTTCTCAGACACATATAAATGTGTATAGGTTCCTGGCAATACTATCAATTAATAATGTCAGAAAACCATGTTTCTCTTCCCTGACCCTGCCACTCAGTGTCACAATAATAAGACAAGAATTTTTCCAAGTTCTTAAGGAGTTTATAGTCTGAATTGGAAAACTAGGGCCATGTCCTATCTCTCTTTAGGGGTCTTATGACTCAACACTCAATTGTTTGCTGAACATATATATTACTGCACGAAACAACTAAAAGGAGATCACATCTTACATTTCTATTTTGTAAAATTTATTAAAGTAACTAAATGAATATCATGTGTGTGTTGGTGTGTGTGTGTGTGTGTGTGTGTGTGTGTGTGTGTGTGTGTGTGTGTGTGAAGATATGTAGTGTGTTGGTGTGTGTGGTGTGTTAGTGTGTGTGATGTGTTGGTGTGTTGGTATATGTGGTATATGTATTTGTGTGTGCAGACACATGTGCCCCATGCACAATTAAGCAGAAGCTACAGGAACATATGGATGTCCTCTTCTATACCCTTTCTGCCTTATTTCCCTGTGAATCTCTCGGGGACCTGGAACTCTCCAAGAGCACCAGAAATTCTCCTGTCTCCAGCTCCCTCAATGTCAGAGTTCAAAGCATATCCAGCCATGCCCTGCTTCTTTATGGAGGATTCTGGGGATTGAATCCAGGTCATAATGTTTGCACGACAAGTTCTCTTAACTGCTGAGCTTCTTACCCTGATCCACACATTAAATTTCTAATTTGTAAAATATATAAAACTATTAAAATTGAGATGACAAAAATACATTTTGAAAAATAGGTTAAGTCTTAGGCATGTTCTTATGATCTAAAGTACAGGATATGGTATCTTCTACACAGCACTGAGGGAGAAAAGGAAGACTAGATTGCTATGTTTGATAAAAAAAGTTCTATCTCAAAATTACCTTATGTCCATCTATGTCTCAATAAGTAATAACATCAGTAAGATCTGGATACTTGTCATATGCTCAGAGTAGATAGTATTAACTCTCCTGGTTTATCAGATGAAATTCAGAGTAGGTTACTTTTCCAAAAGCATAGATTACAAGGCAAAGAATTAGCTAGATCCTAGACGTTGGGCATCATAGTGTGTATGCTCAGGACTAACAAGTGATAGATTCTGCTATTTTGAATGTTGATGCACATTTTTATGTTTTCTTGTTTATGGCTATATCAACATATAGATGCTTGTCTGAATCTACCTTTAAAAATATTGTTCCTAGCCTGAGAAAACTTATAAGAACAAGGCTTACAGAACAAACCCTTAATTATTCAGCATTATATTGACACATTCAGATCTTATACCTAGTTGTTGGGACTGAGCTCTTGCCTTGAGATCTACTTCCAGGACCTCCTTATTCCTCTACATTTTCCTTTTGCTTACAATGGGAGCCTCTCAGCTTTTAGCAGGTCATTCTACAAACTCTCCCCATCTCACTCCCCTGAAATTATTTTTCTTCTTTCACAAATATTTCAGGTATTCATGTTCTCACAAATATCAGCTAATGTTACCCTCCTACCACCCTAGAGAATAAATCAAAGACGCTTTCCAGATGGAAACAGTTACATGCCTTCAAGAATGACTGAAGTAGGGGTTAGGGAAGCCATTCGCCCTCAGCACCATTGCTTTCTCTCATGTTAGACTGGAGAGAAATTAGACATGAGTCCATCCTGCATTTCTGGGCTTGAATGAGTAAATAGACACTACTGTCTCCTTATGCAACACAAAAGAAATTAATTGATCATGAGTCCAAGAATTGTTATGAATGAATCTAGTCAGCTATCCAGCTGGTTGTTGTACTGTCAACTAAAATAGCAAATGCATGTGAGAAAAATGTTGGAATTGAGTTAGTAAATTGGAAATATAGATTTGGGCATAGCTATTTTAACATGACTTTGAGAACTAAAATAAATGTATAACTCCTCAATTTAGGAGAGAGGGTTAGGGTAAGAAACAGAGACATGGGAGTTAACCACCGATGACTTTATGGCTACAGTGGCAAGTCAGAATGGCTTGGGGAATGGAACATAGTTAATCCCCTAACTGTATGCCAAATAAAAAATAATGCTAATATTTTCATATGAAAAAATTACACTTACTCATATGTTTATAAAAGCAAAATAAAATTTTATAAGATATTGCTATTTTTTTGTCTTTCTGAACTGTGGCAAGGTAAAGAGATCCTGGGTGGTGGAAACATAACTCATCTGATAAAGTGCTTGCCCTTCAAGCATGAAGACTGGACTTGGTTCTCCAGAATCCACATAAATTGCTGGGTATAGTGGTGTAAGTTTTTAATCTCAGCACTGTGTAAACAGAATTCTAGCCTAATTGGTGAGCCAATGAGAGACCCCATTGCAAAAGAGGGTGAGTGGCTTTCCTGAGAAATGACATTTGAGGAAGGATGTGTTTTGATTTCCACAAACCTGCACACACAGCATGAACACAAACAGAAGCACACACACACACACACACACACACACACACACACACACACACACACAAAGAGATCTTGGATTTACATGTAGATTAGAATTTATAAAATCAATGAAAGTGGAAAGACAGAGGTTCACAAATAGAATTTGTAGCAAGACAGTAGACTGACTCGAGTCACTGACTTACACATTTGTCCATCATTAGCGTTGATGGGGGCCTAGTTCATACTGTTTTATATGAGAGTTTCAGACAGGAAGCTAAGGAAAGAAAAGCTTGTTTTGTGTTTTTATTTTTTCCCTACTCCTGCAGCATGTGGCAAGCAAAAAGACAGGTATGGGATACACTGTAAGTGACAGGCTTCTCTGGCAGCATTCTGAGGTTTTGCCCTGTTCTCTGTCCCCGTTTGGGACCCTTCGTCTCCTAATTCCTTCCCCTGTATCCTACTGGCAAGGGCCCTGCTATAACACGGTAAATTTAAAGGCATACCCTGACATTTTATTTTTCCCAATTCGCTCTTACTTTTTCCTGTATATTACAGTCCCCAAGATAGCTATGAGTCTGCCTGGCAACTTGCCAACACGGGCAACAAGGCGTGTTTCTGCAGTGGACCACCTAGGCTGGTACCTGCTCTAGTGATTACAGCAATAGTCTGAGCAAAAAGAGGCTGAGCCTGCTCACAGAGGAGCACTGGCTCCTTGTAGAAGGCAGGACATGGTGAATGATTTTCTGGATGGGATTTTAGTGATGGGGGACCACATGACATCCAGAATCCAGGCAAGTGTGGAACATCTCAAGGGGATGGGCAGGTCCAGGGGACTACCCTAAGGAAACCTGCTCTCCCATTCTTTCTTCCTCACTCACATGTTAGAGAGGAGTTCACACAGAAGACTGAGAAATCCTTGAGATGGGAAACAGTTACCAAAACATGACTTCTGTTGTCTTTTTGGAAAAGGTTTAACTAGATTGGACATTGGTTAAATGTTTTTCCTTATAAACCAAAGGCAAGGCCTCTTGATGAAAAAGAACTAAGATGAAAAGAAAGAAGCTGTGGATTGCTATTATCTCAGTTATTTCTCCTTACCTGTTTATCATGCTCATCTAATAGTTATTTTCATATTATTTACCTCTGTGTTTGTCTTCCAGGGCTGTCATAACAAAATGCCTCAGACTGGACACTTTAAATAAAAGAAATTCTCTTTCTCACATTCCTTGAAGGTGAGATTCAGGCTCAGGCAGGGTTGGTTTTGGTTGAAGGCTCTCTTCTTCACCTAAACATGGCCCCTCCCTGTTGTGTCCTGTGTGATACTTTGGTCATGTGTGTACATTTCAGGAGCCTCTTTATCTTCTTCAGTGATGACCAGTCCTTTTGAAACCTCAGTTAATCTTAATGGCATCCTTAGACAGTATACTTCCAAATATAGTCATGGATAAGACTTCAAAATATAATTTTTTGAGAACACAATTCAGCCAATCATGCTCTTCATAACATTGATAGTTATGTAAAGATGACAGCCCAAGCTTTATATCCACTCTGTGTAGTATGGTGACTGATACAGAGTGGGTGTTCAGTAAGTGGAGAACTGGTAGGAAGGAAAGTAATATGGATGCAATACTGCAAAGTATGGAAACCAAAGGCGCCTATTTTGAGCATTTGGTTCAAGTTTCAGTAATACTATTTTTATCTAAATGCAGTTTCTTTATTGTAAGGCAGCACAGTAGTGATGTCCATCTTTTGAATTGTTGAAATATTAAAATTGTTAAAATTGTTGAAAGATCAGTGTTTGATAAATTATTGGTCCTCAATACATGTGACTTCTGATCAATATGTAACTGTAATTAATGGGTCAACATATATCCATTGGCCTATCAACTAAAGGCCCAACTTTCTTGTGTGGTAAGCACAACTAGTATCCTAGGCAGGTATTTTCTTAGTCTTAGTGTGTGTGGGGGGGTATATTTTGGCCCTAATAACAGTAATATTTTTAGGTATTTTTCAGGAAAAGTTAGACTAAATTAATTTTAGACCTGACCCACTTACATATTGTTTCCTTTACTTCAGAGGACAGCAGCTGAGTCGCTAAGTTAGATAATTTACAAACTTTATTATGGCCTATGTGGGGCAAGCCACTCTCGAAATAGGACCAAACAGCCTCAGAACCTGAGTTACCAGTTGATTGATAGGTTCAAAATATCAACTAAATCCTTAACCCTTGGTGTGCTGCTGGAATTCAGCGGCTTGAAGGGGTCGAGGAGAGAACATGATGTGCTATTTTGGAGGAATATAACAATTAGCTGGGGAATTAAATCTGGAATGTCACTGAAGAGTCAATTAAGTAAACTAGAGCAAACTTCTGTTACACTGAACTGTTTTCACGCACTAAACTTAGATGATTTAATTTGAATTAGCTTGGTAAAGTTGCAAGAGCTTCAACATTATTTATTAGATAATTTCTCCCTGTGGAAATTCTATAATGAAGACAGGTGTGATGGTATATTCTTTTAATGGCAGGACTGGGGAAGCAGTAGGAGGATCACCATGAGTTCAAATCCAGCCTGAGGCTACAGAGTGAGTTCTGTGTCGGCCTGGGCTAGAGTGAGATAACATATACATATGTGTGTGTGTGTGTGTGTGTGTGTGTGTGTGTGTGTGTATTGAACTGACTTTATAAACTTAATAAAAATATGAAAATTTACTATAATTTAACAAATGCCTTATTTCCATTTCAACTTGTCAAATATAAAATGAAACTGTTTCATTTGAAAATTTATAGAAAGAAATGTAATGTATTGTCTATTAACATTTAATCAATGCCTCTGGCCATACCTTGGCCTTGCTAAATTCCTAAAGCAAGAAGTGATTACTATATTATGTGAAAATATTTTTGTTTAATTATAGGATTTTTAGATTAATTGATAATCATTTTTATTCTACTAAAGGTAAGTTATAGAAGAGATAATACTTCTAAGATTTTGCAAAACGGTAAATAATATGACCAAATCATCTGATGTTATAAAGTGCTTAGCAAACATATTGGATGAATATCTGATAATGGAGCATATTAGATGTCATGTCACAGCTCTACATGGTTCTAAAAAGAGGATAATACTTTAAGTATGTGTTCATGGTCATTGGAATGTATTGGCTATTTTTAATCTATGTTATATACATCTTCATGTAGAAAAAGAAAACCATTGCATTAGTTTTATATTAGCTGTAAAAATCATTTTCCCCATAAATTCTTTTAGAAAAAAACTCAGGTATATTCATTGAATATGTAAATGTCAGATGACAACAAAGTTCTCTAGAACACCATTGTTCAACTTTGCTCTGTCTTCAGCTCAGCTTTGCCTCAAGTCTTTCTATTTCAGTCCTGTCTTTGTTCTTGGGAACATTTAGAACTCCATATGATGATCTTAAAGGGATTCCGTGCATGGAGCATGCCTGCCACATGGTGGGCACAGAGAACTCACTATAATTATCTCTGTTTTATAACAGATGAAGCTGAGATGCAGAAAGGTTAAACCATTGGTGAGAAATCACATATAAGTAAGCATTCTTTGAGATGGAGATAGAAACCTTTAATCAAGAAGAGGTTAAAATGTCAGGATTCCAAATCTGAAATAGATGGCCTGAAATGGAAGGTTCTTAAGAGAGAATAATTAAAGGAGTTGATGCCTCATTGTCTTTAACGATATTCTTGCTGTTCCATCAAACCATGGAAGAGAGAAGAGGTGAACAGTGAGTTTCAAGCTGACCTTTTATGTAGCCAGATAGCTTAGAGAAAAGCTCATAGGGATGGTTTGTAAAAACAATCATCTGCCTGGTCTCCAACTTCTCAGGTTTCAGTAGGGAGGCGAAATGCCACCAGGAATGGGAGCCAGAAAAAACGGGTTACATTGAGGTTTCCTGGTTGGAATTTGCTACATTCTGGAATTTGCTGTATTCCATAAGGATTTGGAGTTTGAGTCTTGGAAACAGAGGTAGATTTGCCACTTGCGAATTTTAGACTAAGCAAGTGAACTTCACGCATATTTGATTTTCTCATCACTCAAGTTCGGAATATGAAGCCTATGACTTATGGTAGCCAATCCAGGGCTTAAAGAGCGGCAGGAAATGGCACCTTCAGAGGGGAAATAGGAGAACAGTAGCATTTTACAGGCAGTCAGCCAGGAACAAGGCCCAAGGACAAGGTGATGCCAGCCCGCTTGCTGTGACAAAACTAGAACTGTCTCACACAAGCATTTCCTCAGCAACAGTGAGCCTTACTTCTTTCCCATCTAACACCCTTGGGTTGGATGACCTCTCCTGTGTTAGCCTCTTGAGTCCTCAAAGCAATCGGCTCTCTCCCTTACACACCTGAGTCTGTCAACCAAGTCCATCCTGAATAACTGGAAAAGGTCTGCCAGCCAGATGTGCTCTCTTGGTGGCATTCTCCTGGAACCTGCTCTCTTGGTCGCTGTTCTTCTGTGTTCCCCAGGATTGCTGGGGGCAGAGGGAGGAATGGGAATTACTATCTCTCTTTCCCATTGTGGCCAGCTGGACACCTATGCATAAGGTTTTCCCTCTCTCATCCAGGCTCTTGTTACCGGTCTGTGTAGTTTGTCTATGATTCCTGTATGTATTTTGTTGTCAGATGCTAACTTTGTTACATGTATGATTTTCCTCTAAACTCTGGGCCTGCCTGTGGTGTGTGTAATGATTCTCTTGGCTGTATTCTCTGGGCTCAGGACTCTCCAAATTCCCACTTCCGGAGTTCTTTCCCCTTCCCAGCCTGGCTGGGAAGAGTCAAGACTTTCTTTTCCTTTGGGCACCTCTATCATGGTTTTGGGTGGGTGTTCTCCCTCTCTGCTGCATGTGTGATCTTTCTTTAAGCACTGGGTCCTTCACTGTTCTGTTTCTTAGCCTGTCCTGACCTCAGTGTGAGTTGGAAGGTAAAGGGAGCTGATGCTTTTTTCCCCGTGTGTTGTGTGTGTGTGTGTGTGTGTGTGTGTGTGTGTGTGTGTGTGTGTGTGTGTGTGTGTGTTTTCTTCTAAACCCTTTGGCCTGAGAGCTCATGTTTTGCCTTCTGCATATGTGTGCTCTTTCCATGGGCTTTATCCCTGGAGATTCCTATGTGATCCAGGTTGCTCTAACCCTCCATTCCTGCATCAACTCATGCAGGCAAGGAGTCTTTTGAGCTTTCCTCTGGGTACCAGTTCTCCCTAAATAAACCTCATAATTCATAATTTCTCTTCAAATAAACTCAATAATTCACAATTTACCCTTTTCAGAGTCTGTTTTCTCAATTCTTTATTAAAATGGATAAGAGCCCATAGGTTGAGGTTCACAAGCCTTGGGGGACTATTTGAGCCTCAAAACCTTATATCAATTCCAAGTAGGCTAAGATAGAATTTTTAGAGCTTTCCCTGGGTAAGTTCTAGACAGGAAACCTTCTGATATTCCTTTCATATACCTGACTTAAATTCTGTTAGCCTCCTGGGGAAAGAAGTAGGCCATTCCTAAATTTAGAATCTTTATAACTAAATGGAAGCAGTGACAGTTATGTCTATGACATCACTAGTAGTCCTAATTCCAAAACATTTGTTTTCAATAGATAATTTCTCTTATATCTTTTTTATATGGATATAAACTTTAAAAACTAGGCAATGCTTCCTAACTTGTTTGTGCATTCTATTTTTATTTTTGAAAGGACTATATAAAACAATGTGAATTTATACTATAGGGATTTTCATGTAAGTGAATAAGTAAGCTTATGTCCTTTAGATTTTGTATTCTGGATGCTTAACACACTGAAACCTATTTAGCTGTTCTATTAAAGGAGGTCTTTAAAAGATAGGAAAATAGTTTTCTTCAGAAGTAAGATTAGGCAATGGAAAAACCCCTTCCATGTATGGGTGAACAATGAAACGATGGCATTACAATGTGGTAAGATTCTCCTGTAATTTGGCCTCAATGAACTCCCCTCCCCCAATTGTGAAGATGATAATGATCACTGTGTGATTTCCTGGAATTAAGAAACAGATATTGTTTCTATTCAGGGCATTTGGTTAATTCTGAAATGGATTTCCTGGTTCATTCCATCTTAAGTGTGGTTACAACAACCTGGAGGCTGGGTAGGTAGTGAACACCTTTATTCCCAGCACTTGGGAGGCAGAGGTAGGAGGATCACTATGTGTTTCAGGCCAGTCTGGACTATAGGGAGACCCTACCAGAAAAATACCAACATTCGACAACTAATCAAAAATCGCAGAACCTTGAAAAGAAAAATCCAGCCTCCAGTGTGTTGAAGAGCACCTTTGGGAAATGCCCAGGGGCATATTGTAAGGAAGTCTCTTAATTATTCATCAAGTCATTAGCTAATGAATTAAAAGGGGAAAGCCACTGGTTGGGAGACATGTGACCAAGGACTGGTTTTCATATGCCACTCTACACTGATAAGAGAAGCTTCTTTTTTTCCCCAAAAGTCTTCACTTTTGCAGTAAAGTCAAGCATTAGATCTGAATGTTCTCAAGTCTTCCAGTTTGCATAAGGCTTCTAAACGTGTAGGTCATGGCTCCCTATGAATCCTATAACAGTATATATAGTTTAGTTTTACTTTTTCAATATTTTATTTATATGCAGGGAGAGAGAAGAAAGAGAGAGAGAGAGAGAGAGAGAGAGAGAGAGAGAGAGAGAGAGAGAGAGAGAGAGAGAGAGAGAGAACACATGCCAGGGCCTTCAGCTACTGCAAATGAACTCCAGATGCATGAACCTTTGTGCATTTGATTTTACATGGGTACTATGGAATTGAACTCTGGTTGTTAGGCATTGCAGGCAAGTTCCTTAACCGCTGAACCATCTCCACCCGTGGTTTTACTTTTTAAAATGATTTCTGAACAGGTCTTAACCAAAAATTAACTCAAAATCAAATGAGTAAAGAATCTGAAGTTTGATTGGCTGCGCTTGAAAGGATGGATAGATGGATAAATGAATGAATGGACGGATAGAAGAAAGTAAGGAAGGAAAGAAGGAAGGAGGAGAAAGAGTGAGAAAGATAGAGATGCAAAGAAAGAAGAACTATATCAGTGTAGAATTCATCTGAATTCCATTTCCTTTGGTAGACAATGGTCCCCTTCAAGATGAAGGACATTTCTAGTCATCTTCTGTGCACCAGATGTGGCACAAGGTAAAAGTATCAGTAAATATTCTCAAACAAATATCCCAAAATGAATATTTGGGGGATAAGAAATCAGTAGTATTTGTAGAAGTGTAGGCAACTGGACAAATAGGCATGCATAGAGCTTCCATCACAAGGTAACAAACTTTCTGGAGCAAGAGTCAGAACCACAAAATTAAAAAGGACCCTGGAATGTTCTGTTTTATAAAATGAAATTTTTTACAATGCAAGAACATAACTTTAAATCACATACTCATTCTCTGAGAGCTGAGGTGAGAAGGAGTTTATGTTTATTGCTTCTGAGGAAATTAATATAAATATAAATGCCAAAAATATAACAAGGATAGTTTCATATCTTTCTCTTCTCATCACCTTCCCCTTTAAGACTTCTTGGAGTTTCTTTTGCTTGATAAGAGTTGTTCCCGGTTGTTTTGTAGTCCGGAAGATATTTTCAGAATTTGTTGGTGAAATTAGGGAAGGAAAATTGGAAATATTAGAACTTTTGTTCTTTATTGGAATAAGAGTATCTATTTTGTGTGTGTGTGTGTGTGTGTGTGTGTGTGTGTGTGTGTGATACCATATATATGTGCAGAGGCAGCACAGTGTGCATGCTGACAGAGGTCAAGGGTGAACTTCATGTGTGCCCCTCCTATGCCCATCTTCTTGTTTCCTTGAGAGAGAGTCTATAATCTGATTCCAGAGCTTGCTGATTTTGTGAGCCCAAGAGATGCTTCGTTCAGCTCCCCACAGGACGGGGGCAACAGATGTTTGTGGCCACAGCCCGCTGTTTGCATGGGTGCTGGGGATCCATGCAGCAGTCTGGGCAATCAAAGGCTCTCAGGTTTGTGCAAGAAACACTCTTAACCCTAAAATAATTTCCTCAGCCCTAAAATGATTCTTAAAAAATACTTTCTTCATTACTTTATACATTAAAGACTATAAATGGCTGTCTTTAAAAGAAAGCTACAAAAACAGCTTCAGTGGAAAACATTTCGTGTATGAGCAATAAGATCCAATGGATATTTCAAAAAATATAATATTTGACACAAGTTTAAGGCATTGAGTTATTTCATCCTTAATTCCAGTATATGTATTCATAACTTAATACTTGCTAGGTGGTATGTAATTTACGTGAATTTTATAAGTGTTTATTATTCATAACAGTATTGCAATCATGTTTTGTTTTACATTTCTGTAAAGAAAATAAATACTTTCTCTGGGTCACAAGGGTGGTGCTATCCATAAAATGAATGCAAATCTAAATCAAATGTGTAAAACAAAATAATTTCAAATCTTATAATGCCATAAATTATAATGACAAGACATTCACAAATGGATAACACTATGATTTTCCCAAACATTGTCATGGATACTTGCATCTATGAGGAAATATTTTTTAAACTTTCAAGGTGATTCTACTTGAAGGAACATTTGTTCTCATTTTTTACACTTTTCTTTCAGATATAGGGTTATTTATGTATCTGTATAGAGAATATTAAACTACTGAGCTAAACAAGGGATTATTCCTATATTTTTCTTTCATTGTAAAAAGTCTGCTGTTCATAAGAAAACTTCCAAAATGGCTGGGCATGATGACTCACGCTTTTAATCCCAGCACTGCTGAGGCAGAGATAGGAAGATCTCTGTGAGTTTGAGGACAGCCTGAGTCTACATAGTGAATTCCAGGTCAGCCTGGACTAGATCAAGACTCTTCCTCAGATTAAAAAAAAAAGAAGAAAACTTCCAAAATAACCCCAAAACTAATCACCTATCCATTAGTAAAAGAGGATTTGCCATGGAAAACTTTACAATAATTCTAAAAATGTCTATACATCGTATGAGAAAGCACCTTATGAAACTTTAAGCAAGTTATATTTATTTCTCACCTCAACATTCAGATTATGTATGCATAATGTGTATATGTATTCATATAAACATTATCATGTATTTTTAATATTCTGAAGAGAAATTGCATAATGTATACTAATTCAGTTTTGGCTGAATAGTCACTTTAGAGACGTAAAAGTAGGCTGCACATTTTTAAAATTTCAATTCATTAGACCAATTTTTCTTGATTGCCAAGTTTCACTAGCAGGTAACAAGAATAAGCATTATAATTTGCAGATTTTTCAATGTCTATTTCTGGAATGTGAGATGAAAATTTTGTATACTCTACCAATAAAGTATAGACTTAGACAAATTTAACACATTATTTCATAAGAGTTTTAGACTCTTTCTCTTCTATCTAAAAAACCCTTCAGACTGTAAACTGTAATCCCAAAGTATAATACACTGACCTGGAAAATCCATTTAATAAACAAATGCAGACAAATAATTTTAATAATACATCTGGCTTTGTATCAATATAAAACAATTCTAGGCATCCTACCCTATATGGTAAATTTAATTCATTAAATTGTTGCAGAGACATCAAGTTTTAAATAATACCCACACTACACCACCAGATGCTGCATACATAATCACTGAAACAGTATAAATTCATTCTTATTGCTGATGTTTTTCCTATTAAGTAACCCAAGCAAAAGAAGATGCTTAAAATATAAGTAGAAGATCATCACCTTATGAATAGATTGAAAAAAAATGTGATTTCTTACATGCTGGTTTATATAAAGTAACACAATAAAATTTCTAGATTTTTAAGAAATATCTTCATTAACATATGTTCATTAAACATAACAATGGGTTTCATTATGACAGTTTCATACATACACATATATATATATATAATATTTGATCATATTAGTCCTCATTACCTGTTCCTGTTACCTTCATTTCTCACTCAACCCCTAATTTTTATTTTCTTTTGTGTCCTGTTTGTTTCAAGCCATTTCAAACCATTTTTTAAACTCAATGACAATAGGAAAGATTTATAAAAAGGCATAAAATTCAAAATGTTTTTAGTAATTTGAGTTAATTTGGACAGTCCAAAGAAAATGCATGCTTCTACCGTAGAATGGTATGAAGTGAATCTAAAGCAAGTGAATTAGTTCTTTCTTCTTTTACTTGGATATGATGGAAGTGGGGCATGACTAGCCTGTGGAGGTGTTTGTGTTGCTTAAGATATCAGCCTGAAAAAAGAGTAGAGTTTATGTGATTCTTGCTCTCTCTCTCTCTCTCTCTCTCTCTCTCTCTCTCTCTCTCTCTCTCTCTCTCTCTCTTCTCTCTCTGAGATAAGGTCTTACTATGTGGCTCAGGAAAATTTGAACTTGTTATTTTTTTAGCTTTTGCCTTCCAAGTACTAGGATTATACCACCATGTCTAGAACAAAGTTTTGTGATTAAAAACATATTTTGGGAGATGGAGAATTGTCACATATTTACCATATATGTATAATTATTTTCTGTTTGTTTAAAAGTTACTTTAGGATCCCCTAAGTTTTGCTTTTTTGATATTATAGAAGTATAAGGATAGAAATAATAATAATTTTTTGGTATTTTTAAACAGAATCTCAAACACATGGAAGCTTATGTTAAATTCATACATTCTGCCTACAAAACATAGATCCCTCCACCAGTGGAAGCATCTTTTCACCCATTCATGAAATCCTCCCTTTGTACGTTATGGCTACATGTGGATATAATTGTTCACAAAACAGATTTTTTTCCCCTCACAGAACAAATATACAGCAAATGTAATAAAAATACTGAATGGCTACATTAGATCTTCAATTTTCCCCTATAAGGTTTTTTTTTTTTTGCTTGTTTGTTTGTTGTTTGATGGGAGGAAAGTTTTTATCTTGGCTTATAGTCTCATGGGGAAGTTTTATGATTCAGGCAAAGATGGTAGGTAGACCAGAGGCTGAAGCTCACCTATGCCCCAGCAGGTAGAAAACAGCAGCAGGAAAGTAAGCTGAACTTTGGCAAGGGGGAGCTGGCTATAACACTCTTCATCTCTCTCCCAGGATCACACTTCCTCCAGCAAATTGCCACTAGCTGGGGACAGAGCATTCAAAGCACATGAATTTGTGGGAGACAACTGGCTCAAACCACCACAACCTCCTTAAGGAAATATTGCTGAAAAATCAGAGCAACTTGGGAGAAGCAGAGGAAAAGATGGAAGACACCAAAGATGGGACCCATGGCTGGCATTGTCACACCTAAACTGAAAATGTATTGGTTTTGCTGCTCCTTTAGAATAGTGATGGGTATGCAATAACTCTCTCATAACACCTTGGATTCTGACAAAGCTATTTCCCCTATAAGTTTTTAACCATCATAATTTTAGCTAATTTCATTGTTATTCTTTCTAAATTTTAGAAATTGTTATTATTTGTTATTCATGTTAATTTTATTTTTTTCTAAATATTCTATTTATTAATTCATTTGACCTTGATAAAATTTTGAGGTAGAATCCATTAATATTCCCATTTTACAGATGGAGAAATAAAGATTAGTTACCTAATTTCACTTTGCTCAGCTCAGGTAATCATTGTCTAAGCAATAACTATTAGGTATTATAATTTCAAATATTAGGTAAATATTTAAATTATTTTGATAATTTATGTTAAAATGAATAGGAAAAAATAAATAGATAGAAACCAAGAAGAGTTTGTATTTTGCCAGATAGGGAGATGGTCTCAATACAAGATCTTAAAATCTTGTGGGTAAGATATGTGATAGTGGTGCACGCTTTTAATCCCAGAACTCAGAAGGCAGAGGTAGGAGGATTGCTGTGAGTTCAAGGCCACCCTGAGAATACATAGTGAAATCCAGGTCAGCCTGGACTAGAGTGAGACCCTACCTCGAAAAACCAAAAAAAAAAAAAAAAAAAAAAAAGAATTCACTATTAACTATTACTCCAAAGGTGTTAGGCTATTGAAAATTGATTCTACATTTTATATTTACTTTATAAATGTAGCCTATCATATAGTAACTGACCTGGAATAGGAAGTCAACGAATGTGCTTTAAAGATAATGACATCTTTTTTTTTTTAAAAATGGCTCACAATTGTTCATATCTTCTAGCTATGAAATTGCAATAAAAATATTCAGACATTTGTAGAAAATATCAAATGATTTAAAAGTCATATTGTTTCTTTTTATAAATGTGACTAAGATTTTGGTCTATTGTTGTATAAACATTGTACTTACCTATACTTTTTAGATTCATAATGCACTGTACTGTGAGAATGCATTTTATTCGTCAGGTAACAATTTGCTAGGATATTTTCATAAGATACCTGTCTTTCAGCACTTTCTATTTTCCATTGCTGGTTAATGTTGAATCACCTAAAATCAAGGTCAGAATCTAGTTGGCTATATAGATTTTAGTTTTCTTGTATACAAGAAGAACGATGTAACCCTCATACTCAGTACCCTTAGATATTACATTAGGGCTCTCTCTCCCCCCTCTATTTCTGTTTCTACATGTGTATATATAATATTTATTTTGACCAAATAAGATTAATATGCATGATAAAATCTATATTAAATAAGCAATTTGTGATTAAGTATTATATTAGCTTTAGTTGTATAAATTAAATTTATCAAAATAAATATGAATTGAGGTGCTGCTTTTGGAGATAAACTCTGTCATAACATGATCAATTATGTATACTGAATCAATAAATTCTCCTGGGAATGAATGGCACATCTCTTTAAAAATAGATCCTTTTTTGCAAAGTTTCCATTTTCTGATGATTTATACATGTAGATTCTATTGGTGGATGTGAATGTTTTCAAAGGATTTGTTTCATTGATTGACATCTATCTGTTGAGCAACTCAGTGTCTCAAAATGTGTTTGGAGTAGTGTCCTTTTAATAATAGTCACTTAAAATACTGTCAGAATTAGTTATAAAGAGATTATGTAATTCATTTTTTAGCATCAGTCAGTCTGAGGGAGACAGGAGAGTCAGAGATGTGATATCCATCCATGTAGGGCAATTCAGTGGAAAAGGTTGAGAAACACTGTCACCAAGAAAAATTACCTCGACACCCTTAGAGATTTTTCACCAAATGGAAAAAAAATGAAAGTTCACAAAAGTTAATTATTTAAAAATATAAACCATATCTCAAATAAATGAATTTTCATGACTATACTCAAAGACTGATTAATTGTTTAATTATAAATGTTAAAGCAAGATATTCATGTGTGTATGGTACATTAAAGGGAATATTTGATTGAAAACAAAGGAGACCTAAGTTCAAAACTCAGCTAGGCTCTGTATCTAAAAGATGGCATTGACCCTACATTGTTTTGGATATCATTTTGTTTTGTTTTAATGTGAAAAGATTGCCCTAAATGATTGCCAAGTGCACTGAAAAGTTCTACTATATAATTCTAACACATTTGAAGCCCATTGCTGGGAACAAATTAGTTCATAGCTTCTACATCAAGAAGAGAACAGTACTTAAGGAATGGGAGATCAACTAACTTCCCCTCAAGAGAACAGAGGCCTCTGACTTTTGAACCAATACAGTAGTGGATCCCACGATTTAAGGTGGTGGTAGAGCATCCTGGGAAATCTTTCTATGTATCTCTGGTAGTGCATCTGAGCCTGTGTGGTTTGAGCATCTCTCCCAGTGACTTTGATATGTATCTCTACTTAAGAGCTATCATTCCGAATTCTCTTGGGACACTGGATTTCCTGAGTTTGCTTTGTAGACAAAGACCTATGTTAATTAAGGAAGCAAATGAGCTAAAATTCATCTCAGAAAAGATCATTTATTCTTCAAAAATGAGCAGATAAAAATCTTTCCTGTTCGTAATGATTTTCTTGGATCAGAATTTACAGTCCTTTAAACTATAAATTTTTCTTTTAAATGTGTGGTAATAACAGAGCAAGAAACAGAGGGAGAAGCTCCATTGTTATGCTGGTAAAAGATGTGTTAAGAAGAAGACATATTTTAAGTTTTATATTTATAATATTCTAACAAAATAGATACACAGACATATTTCATCTCTGGTGTTTTATTATTGCTTCTCAAAATATACCCCCTACCTTTTCAGCCTTTCAACCAGCCTCTGTGCTCCAGAGACCTATCTGAAGGCAATATGATAGTTGCCAGATCACGTGACCAATACTTAGCCCTTGGAGAACATCTTTGCAAAGAAGTGTGAATTTAAAGTATCTGGGATTCTGGATTGTTTGGACCAAGATTATCTTCAGTGGAATGTGGCTGTAGACCTGTTTTGTATGTGATAAATTCTTTATGGAATTTTCTTCCTTACATTGAGTAAGGAGCTGGCCTCAGTTTATGTTACTAATAGTCATGTGGCTTTTTGTCTTTACAGTTTATAAATAACCACGCTAGGAATACCTTATGTGGACATGCAATTTATACCCTATTTACAGGAATCCTGACTTGCCTGCTGCTAAAGATACCTTTGAAAATACTGATTAATACGGAGGAAGATAGATCAAGATATTAACTTTCCTCAGAAGCTCTCCCTAATGCTAAATTCAGTGTACAGAAGCAGCTGAAACATAGTGGTAAAGTGTGTTGAAATTGACAGAGGAGTGGGTATGATAAAATGGGGTGTTGATCAAATTCCATGGAAATGAGAGGAGGAATTCTAAATTTTAACTAAATACAACCACCCAGTCACAGGGATGAGATGGCAGTGTTTCTTTCTATCCCCCAGAGGCTCTCATTCTGTGATCGAACATTCACCCACAGCCAGCTCAGTAACAGAAAAAGAAAGGAAAGCTGGAAGGAGTTCATAGAGGAGAAACAAAGTGATAAAGAGCACCAAGGGATTGACACGTGAGAAGAGATGAAAAAAATAAAATCACTCTGCCTCAGCTAACTGGTGACTAAAGGGGAACATTTCAACTGGCTATAATTATGCAGAGGTTATAAACTCCCAAAGAAGGGTGGTGATTCCTGGGGATCCAGGAGTAGTGCTCTGTATAAACAGACACATGATAAAAGGAAACGTTTAGTGCAAATAACATGGTCATTTTCTAATGGGAAACTATTTTACATATTGTAAAGCTAAATGTTATATACTATGGTCTTTGAAAAACCTGACAAGAAAACAAAGTATAAATGTCTTAAGACAATGTATATGGATTATACAGCATAATCTATCATCTATTTAAATCTTATAAATTATTTATATAAACATATATATATATAAATATTTATAATGATTGATGTTATTACCATAGGTTTTGTGCTAGACTTCATATGCAACTCATTTGATTGTTTACATAACATTGTAATAATTAAGGCAATTGGAGTTAGAAAATTTAGGCAACATTCTTAAGGTCACTAAACTCATGAGCAGTGGAGCCTAGATACAGATCCTGGGAGGTTCTTCCCAATTCACTGGACAGCTAATTTGCCTTAGTAAATTATTACATAGCGAATTCTCATTATTCTCATTTACACACCTGTATTGATTTTCTTTTCACTAATTCTGGGAACTATTTTGTTACTAACTTCTTTTGCTACATAAGGATGCATTTTACCTACCTTGAAAAGTAATGTGTCTCCCTTATTTGAAAGCTATATCCATTGTCACACTTGAACAATTCATGTAGCCCTTATCCATCCTCCTAAAGTAGGTGAGGGAAAACACTGTTTTATGCAACTCAAATTATACTATAAATTATATTTATAAAGTTGTCATTCAAAAGAAATTATGCCATTGGGTCATCTTTTATTTTTGAGAAAATGTTAGTCACCTCACCCACTTTATATATTTTATTTTAATTTAGTTTGTTACCAATATTTTTCAAAAGTATCATGCTCATGTATAACATTTTTAGAAAAAATGTATCAAACATGATGAAGTGAACTTAATTACAAATCTTTTTCAACCTTCAGCTTCCATGATTAAGAGTTAAGTACTGCGAACTATTTCTTTTGCAACTTCCCAGAAATTTTCTATGCACATATCTGTGTACATTTTCTTTTCTTCTCTTTTGGTGCTGAGCCATTTATTTCTAATTCTCTTCCCATACAGAAAAGTACAAACTTATCTTTCTAATGTATAAATATATACATTATATATATTTATTTATTTATTATTTATTTATATAATGTATAAAACATTCTATTGTATAAGTGCAATATTAACACTTCACTTTTCAGTAATGGAGATTTTAAAATAAAAGTCTTGTTACACACACAGTAGATATGAGTCCAAACAGATTGTTCACATTCATATGTTAAAGTTCATATTATAAAAGTTCCAAGATCCTATCCACTTATATTTTATGTGTTTAAAATGACAATGTTCCAAAGAGGAAAATTTCTTACACTAACATTTTATACCTTAATCAAGCTCACTTTTGTCCATTTATATTTTTAAGTCAATGACATAGCTTTCTTATGTTTCTCACAACATACTTTTAAACAATTACTAATGTGATTGTTAAAAGAACATAGGCATTGACAATGTCATCTCTGCCATTTGAAAAAATCCACCTCACTCCAATCCTGAAGTCTCTATCCTGCCTCTTGTGCCTGAATTCCAATGCTATCTCCTTGCCCCAAACTCCCAGGACCTCTGTCTACTCCCTTCACCATAAATATCTCTCATTTTTACCATGCTCTGATCTTTCAAAGGCTATATATATTCTTATCATCCACAAGCACCCATATATACCCTTGCCTATCCCATGGATTGATTTAAATTAAAGTAGATATTCTGTATTTCACTGCTTTATTTTCTTTAAAAAGTATGTTCTGTTTTTAATATCAACTGATTAAAGCAATATTTTCATCCAATGTTCTCAGAATTTTTAAAGGCAAAAAGTGATCTTGATGTTTCTCTTTGGAACTTTGAACACAGAGAGTTAAATGTGAGCCAAGGAGCATGCAGGCTGTCATATAAAAGGCCTTTGGAGGCAGGCTAGCATAGTTGACAAGCCACTGGGCCTATTTTTAGGGCTGACTTCTTTTGCAATGTCAACTGCAACACTACACTTATTTTAAGCCTCAGGATCTCAAATGTCAGCCCTTACTAGCTGTACAGGTCTCTCTTGGTTGATATCACAGAGCCCAATGGAGCCTGCTGAAGTACCTAGTCAGATAAGCAAAGATAACTTTTTAGAAGTCCCTAATCTCTCTGATTCTCTTGGTGAAGATGAAGAAGTTAAAGCTACCTTCAGACCTGGCTACTCCCCTCAGCCAAGCCGGAGAAGTTCTGGATCTTCTGAAGATATGTACCTGGACACCCCAACTTCAGCCTCCCGAAGAGTTTCCTTTGCTGACAGCCTGGGATTCAGTCTTGTGTCCATTAAAGAATTTGATTGCTGGGAACTTCCTAGTGTTTCCACAGAGTTTGACTTCAAGAAGGATGTTTTCCACACAGAAGAATATGTCTTATCTCCACTCTTTGAGGTGCCATCTTCCAAAGAAGAGCTTTTGAGACAACTGCAGGTCCAGAAAGCCACCCTGGAGGCTACCGAGTGCCTTCCCGGGTCTACAAGTATGAAGGGCATTATTCGAGTTTTGAATATGTCTTTTGAGAAGCTGGTCTATGTGAGAATGTCCTTAGATGACTGGCAGACACATTATGACATTTTAGCAGAATATGTTCCTAATTCGTGTGATGGTGAAACTGACCAGTTCTCTTTTAAGATTTCACTGGTTCCTCCTTATCAAAAAGAAGGCAGTAGGGTTGAGTTTTGTATCCGTTATGAAACTTCTGTTGGTACCTTTTGGTCAAATAATAATGGCACAAATTATATATTGGTTTGTCAAAAGAAAAAAAAAGAGCCAGATCCTGTAAAGCCATTGGAAGAAGCTTCTAGTAGACAAATTAAAGGCTGCTTAAAGGTAAAATCAAGGTGAGGACATTTCTGACATTCTTTATTATTTATCACCTTCAAAGTTTAAAAAAAATCAAGGTTTTTTAATACTTTAAGGAATAATTCTGCCTAAAGATACACTGTTTGCTACATTAAAAAAAAACATAACAAGAATTATGTCAGGCTTTTCTAAGTCAATCAGTGCTATTCAAATAATTTCATCATGGTATTCTTTCTCTAAATGTGAATAAAAACGTGTGTACTGTAACAGTTGAGGAGGAAGGGTGCATGTTGGTTAATTTCTTGATGCATTAGATTATCAGATCCTAAATCATAGAGTCTTCCTGCATAAAAGTATTTTATTTACAGTATTTTTGTTTTTTATGATTTTAAATGTTTGTAGTTTGAAATGCACTTTATTAATATAAAATTGTATTTTAATATGTACCTAGTACTAAGAAATTTGTAAGCTTCCCCACCATAGCTGCAACATTTTAGTGAGTGAGTGGATTATACAAGATGTTTAGAGTGATGCATGTTAATTTACAAGAGATGTTAATTTACTAACAAAACAACCCAAACACAGCTGTGAGTGATATATAAATTGCACATAACATTTTTAAAATTATAAGCAAATGTCACATTATGGAGTACAAATTAGCATAATTTTGTAAAAGTATATGGAACAGAATAAAAAATGACCCACATAGAAGTAAGGATATTCAGTTCTATAGACTAGAGATTTGGGATGTGACCCCTCATTAGTAACCCTGGTCTCAGGTTAATGTGTAGAAATGAGTGGCATTCAGCTCTCTCTGTAGTGCAGAGCTGGCTAATTTCCATGACACTAGGTTAGCAGATAAAACATTCAGGAGGAGTTAGACCCTTTCTGCTCCTCACTGTCCCAGAGGAAAATCCTCATTACTCCTCAAGCCACAGAGAAGTGTGTTCTTATACTCTGAGTAATCAATTCTAACCATTCCCAAACCCAAGAAGTGTAGTAAGTACAACTAATGTCCTGTGATGAAGGGTGAACAGTATTAGGAATGAATAATTGCTAAGTAGAAACTTTAAAAAAATGACAATGGGAAAAATTTAACCATTTTAGGTTTTAATGGATTGGAAAATAGTAATCACTAAGTAGGTGCCTATAGAATTAGTGGAATACAGGTAGTGAGATAGAATAGGTAAATGGGTGCAAACCTACTAACCTTTTCGATTTTAATTTTCTTCCTAAAGTCATTTGAAAGGATAGTTTAATCAACTTTGTGGATTATGCAGATTTTCTTAGCTTACAGGAAATGTTCTCAGATTTTAATTCATGCTATTGAAAGAGATAATAACCTTCACATGTGCTAAAATATTAGTTTAGATGTTTGTGAAATTGCTCAGAAACATGAACAACACAGAAAAATAATTCAATGCAATGCAAATTAAATTCTATACATATATATTAAAATGTTTATGAGATAATCATGAGTGAATATTTATTAAACATGCAGTAACTTGCTGTACTTATTAGAGAAGTCAGAATTTAGGAATGATAAAGACTTTTGGTCAAAGAATTCATAAAAGAAGCAATATTTGACTTTCCCCCCCATTTTCAAGTTAAAGACATAGATTGGCCAAGATAAGAGATCCATACTGAACTAGGGTTTGGGTAGGGGAGTCCTTTGATACAAAAAAAAAAAATGCCAAGAATGGACAACTATAGGTCTCCACATCTAACCAGGCAATGATATTACTGGAACTAGCATTATAAGATATATATATTATATATATAATATATATCTTATAATAATAGATATATATTATATATAAATTATAAGATATATATATATATCACACGTAATTAGAACAGTAATCATTGATTCAAAGAGGACAGCACCATTCAAGTTTTAATATTGCTTTGGGGAAAAACCTGAGAAAAACTAAACCACAAAATGGTCTAAAGGCCTGTAAAGTTTCCTAATGAGTTATGAAAATGGAAAAAGCCTTTCTCCTTCAAAACCACAAATACGGTTTCTGTACTTCTATAACTTAAAAAATGACCAACATAATTTAAACCACATTTTGAAAAAAAAGCATTTGCCTCTGGATCAGATGTTTTATGCTGTTTCAGTCCAACATGAATTTTTACATCTGATTTATATACCACTCAAAATGGAGTGTATAGAGGAAATCCTGACAGATCCTTAGAACAGCATGTGCCATAATAGAATATTTATACAGCTTTTCCATGATATAATTTATATGCAATGAGGGTTTCAAATATTCCTAAAACTTGCACAAGAGAGCATTATCAAATTTCTAAATGAATATTACAGTTGGAATTCATTAAGAAGAATTTGGTAGAAAAAAATTGTCATACTTTATTACTGTTATTTTACAAAATATATGCATGGCTAAAATAAAATACAAATTATTACTCATTTGATAAATGATTATAGCTCATATAATCTCCTCCCCTCTCTAAACAGTTGTAGGATCTAAAATGACCTTTTTGCATTTCTATACATCCTAGATGGATTCAATTTGAGTACATTTCTTTTATTAGTTAAAACAGAATTGTATGTGAATTTTTGCTACATTCATAGAAGTAGATTAATAATAGTATGCAAAATAACTCAGAGTTATGATAAAAATTAGGCTGACCTAGTGCACAGAGTAACATCTAGCTTCAATTACATTGAATACCAAAGTTAATTTGCTATCTGGGTCTCTGAGATTGTATCTTCTGAAAGTGTCAATAATCCCTTCTAATAAGTACAGAATGAACTGTGGGAATGCGTTCGGTGAGGTAGGATTTCTGTCTTGTCAATCACCCATACAGGCTTTATGTTTTCTCTGTCAAGATTTTTCTCAGGTCAGAGTTTTCTAATCTCCACATTAGCATGGACTTTTTTCCCTCTTTTTTTCCATGCTTGTTACTCTATGTGGTTTGGGTGGAAAGGACTGTCGTCTAGAGGCGAGGAAAGCAGAGCTTGTAACTCCTCGGCATGTGACTGAGAATGGCCAAAAGTATTCGGTGGCCCTGAAAGGCATGTATCCTGAGAGTCTTCAAGTGTCACACACATGCAGCACTGGGGTATGTGCTGGCAAACGAAGCAGATGTCTTAGCAGAAAATGTCATTAACATAAATCACATCCAATGCACATACACAAATAAGCTAAAAATAGCATACAGAAGCATTGCACTCTCAAAGTTAAAACTGATACCAGATTAAATCCCAGCTTTATTTTACATTAACCATGTAAATTTAAGCAAGTTAAGATTAGGGTCCTCCTCTGTTAATTGTGAATAATAATAATTCCATTTTATAGAGATACTTCCTTGAGTATCTTGCACTACAGAAGTTAATTATCCAATTATCAGAAGTCATGTTTATCTGCTAGAAACAAGGCACTGCTAAATTTATCTGAAAAACCCTCGGTATGGCTCAGCTTGCCTCAGAGTTGCTATTGATTTCTCTTTCAGGGCTCCTAAATATTCAGTTTTGGAAAACCATTCCCTTTGTAACTTCAGGCTTTTAATCAACAAGCAAAACTGAACTGTAAAATGTTTTGAGATACATGTGACCATACATGTTGACTATCATAAATCTGGAAGCGACTGTAAGAATTTCCACATTTAGCAAAGGAGCATTGAAGAACTTTATTTGAAGGTCATCATCATTTTTTTTGCATTGAACACACATGCATTTTAATAGCAGTTAAGATATATGTTTAATAGCTATATGGCTATAGTTTTTTTTATTTTGAGGTAGGGTCTTGCTCTAGTCCAGGCAGACCTGGAATTCACTATGTAGTCTCAGGCTGGCCTTGAACTCACTGCGATCCTCCTACCTCTGCCTCCTGAGCGCTGGGATTAAAGGCTTGCACCACCTCGCCCCGCTGTATGGCTATAGATTTTTTCTTCACAGGACATGGGTTTATTCATCACTCAAACTGGGGCACCTGATGCTTGAGGTTGTAATGACTAGTATTAATAAAATGCTTAGTAGTTTTAAAGGTCCCAAAAGCACTGAGTACATATTAATCAAAAGCTATCAGATTTGTCATGCAGTATCAAATCTTGACAAGGTGACTAATTTCTTAATCTCTGGATTTGTATTATTTCTCGAAATTCCTAAACAATTCAACAAATGGCAATCTTGGGCCAGTATGTCAGGACTTCTGTGATTAGGTAGGAGTAACCAGCTGATAGATGTGGGCGGCAGCCTGGGTCTATGTAGGCATGAAGAAATCTAGAAAGCAAAAGGCTGACGGGCAAAGAGGAGAGAATACAAGTGAGCAAACACGAAAGCTGAGCTCAGAATCTCTGGGTAGGTGGTGCATCCATAGATCAATGAGAGAAATTGTAACTATTTGTAATTTAGAATTTTTGAATGCAGAAACTGTAACTAGCACTCAGTGATTTTTAAAGGAGTTGCCTTTCCAGAACCTTCTTCTCCCAGTCCAGCTGCTATATGCAAGTTTGCCATTGCTGGGTATGCAGTCTAACTTCCCCACTCTGTGCATACTCTCCACCGCTGGGTACACAGGCTAGCTTCACATGCTTTTGTATTTTATTAAGTGAAACCAATTTATTATTTTAAGTAAAGAAACACCCCGGCATAGGTGTTGCATGACATTTACAACTTGGCCAGGTGAATGCAAATAAGCCCAAAGTGTCCTTAATGCCAAGAAAAAAATTGTTAGCCAGACTTTTTCATAGTTGGGCAATAGAACCAGGCACATTTAGGAAAGGCAAAGAGAAAAATGCTTCCTAAAGCATGATTTCAAGAATATATAAAGTTTAGCTTTCAGGACAATAAAATTGTTAAAATGAGGCCAAGAAAAGCACAGGAAAATGGGGTATATAAGCTGTGGCCATGTGGTATGTTCCAGTCACAGCCATTGGACTGTGAGACTTCCTTAATTTACGCTTCCAGAATAATCTTGGGTCCTGGAAATAGTCCAAAAGGGTGTAAATAGTCCCATGAGACCTATGGGACTTAATGTATTCCATATCCAGTGCCTTTTGAGTCCCTGCTAATTATGGAAGCTGAGCCTGCGGAAGGGGAGGGACATCTGGCAGGGCCACATGGAAACATAAAACACAGCTGCACAGGCCCCTGAAGAGAGTGCTGGGAGCTGCCAGATGGTTGACAGGGAGAGGCCAACCTGCTTACTTTCCTTGGATGTCCACCTTTGTGGCCTTCTTGTTTTGTGGAAATCCATATCTTCTTAGGCCTAGACTACCATAGATGGATATGGAGTTTTTTCTATGAGCCAAGGAATAAGAGATTCTCATCATTCAGCTATTCCACAATGTAGAATCATGAGCTCTTTCTGTGTCTTAGTTTCCCATAGAATCCCATCTGTAGCCTGGGGAGCAGGCAGCAAGAACTCTGAGCCAAAGAATGCCCTAGGCCAAAGGTAGATAGATAGATAGATAGATAGATAGATAGATAGATAGATAGATAATAAATACATAATAGAGAGATAGATGAGATAGAGATAGATAGCAGATGATGATGATAGAGATGATAGATAGATAGACAGACAGACAGATAGACAGACAGACCGATAAAGGTGGCACACTGTGAAGTGGGCCAAAGTAGTTTTTCACTTTCCTCTAAATCAGTTAACTATGATTCCTGTCCCTAATCCAACATTTTATCTAATCCACCAATTGGAATACTGTAGGAAAGTGACTTCAGTGTAGACTCTGAGTGGATTTTCTCGTGTCCTGTCTCTCTTAAAAGATAGTTTGCCTTCTGATAACTCACTGTACAGTTGCCTGAAATTTATATGTTTGAATGTATATCCACATATGTGTATATGAGCATGCACCAGTATACATATACACACAATACACATATGAATATACATCTGTAAGAATGTATAGTTATCCCTCCTCCCTCAAATGCAAACCCATTCAAAATGCAGGGTTATCTTTTTTTATGACCAATAAGGACAATTGCATAGAGATCATTGAATTGGTCCTTGAGACAATGCAGTCTAGAGTGCCCTGGAGTCCCAGGTAGATCTAAGTATGTCAGTGTGGTGGAGGATCCACGGAAGTTCAAGGGTCTCTGAGCCCAGAAGATATCTCTGTATTAGGGTTGCTGGATTACTAAAATTGTACATTGCATAGAAGCAACAGAAGCATTAAAAGTAAAGCAAATTCTGGCATCACATACTGTGTGAACTTGGGTAAATTACATCTTGTTCATTTTATTCAGATATGAGCTAAGGATAATGTTTTCTATTTAGCAAAGTTGCAATGCAAATCATATTACCTAACATACATGTGCATCTCTCCACGTATGTGTTGACATTAGGGGCGATTCCACAGAGTAGTATGAGTGGCTGAGGGGATAAGTTTCACATTTTCCCATCCTGTGAGGGGCTAGTCCCATGCCCAGGGCTAATGGAGGAAAGCTTTCTCCCTCACTATAATTCCTGTTGCCAGGACATAAGCTAATATAAATAGTTTCAGAATTATTCATGTTAAATAAGTTCTGGGCACTAACCAGTGAAACTCAAGTTAATGTTTTCATGGGGAAAATGATTTTCAAACCCCATCAATTTGTAGGTTTCAAAAAACTTCTGTGGAACATTTACCTGTTTTCAGGTTGGAAATGAAGTATTTTAAAAAAAAAACTTGGTTATAATGCTAGGTTATTTTTTAGATTGAGAAGTGCCTTTAAAGATACTTCTTTTACCTCAAACAAGTAATCAAACAGAATTTATCATATCTTTCTTTATACATATGACTTGAGGATGAAGTTCTAATATATCCTTTCTTCTAAGAAAATAGATTACGCATAGCATTTTTATCATGCAACTGTTTTCAGGTATCTCTTGCACCCCAACAGGATAGATGAAGAGGAAAACCTCCTTAGAAGATAGCTCTCAAGTGTTTTTAGGGTCTGTTTGTTGTTCTGACATGCTCTCAACCTAACCAGCGCCTTGTTATCCATTATATAAATAACTTCAAAGTAGAATTTATCCAATACTCTGCTTTTTAAATGGAAACATGGAAGTGAATCAGTAAAATCAGTTTCTATTTATTGAATATCACTGTTTATTAAATTATTAAACATTGATTGTGTGCTGTTTGGTGACAAAGACCAGTGGAACTTTCAACCAGACTATTGTAGGATTTTATCACATTTTTTTCCTCCCCCAAAGTTCCATTAAAATGTATGTTTAGTGATACTGAAGCTGTAACAACACAGAAAATTCTCACATTATAAGAGAAAGACTGTCTTACATGTGTGGTATATTTGAATTTTACTTATTTATTTTGATGTTTAAGGTAGCAAAGAAAAAATGAGCAACTAAGTTTTCCCAGAAATTGTTATTTGTATATCATGCAGATCAGTAAAAGATGCTTGTTTTTTCCAGATTAAATGAGAACATTTCTTAACTCACTGATAATGCTGATGAGATTCTAATTTGCTTCACAGAATGAGCCAAGATACAAACATAGCTTACAGATTCTAAATCTGTAAGAGAAACATCAAGCTTACATTCACTCTTAAAATTATTGTGTCTAATTACAAATTATAGAAAATTGCTGGGTAAACTCCAGTGTTATGTTAAATATGAATACAGCACATTTTTAAACATCTGCTTTTGGAGATTGAGATTTATAGTTGTATAACATGCTGACACAACTGAGGGGGTTCCAGTGTAACAGAAAAAGGATCATATTTTCTTGTATAATCTTAAGAGCATATAATTGCCACATTTAGTAATTAATCAATGGCATAATTGTTATTTCTAATATGACTACAGCACTGGCCACTTGATTTATTTTCTTTCTTTCTTCCTTCTTCCCTCTCTTCTTTTTTCCTTCCTCCCTCCCTCCCTTCCTCCCTTCCCTCCCTTCTTTCCTTCCTTTTTCTTCCTTCCTTCCTTCTTCCTTTGTTTCTTCTTTCCTCAGTTATAGAAGAGACCATATAATTTTATCCTTTATTTTCAGGCAGAATTCTAAAAAAAATGCCTAAGTCTCTATACTCTTTTAAATCCTTTCCAGGGACATTGTGTTATTTTGTACGGTGTATAAGGAAAATCTATGGTTGTGATGTACCTATTTTTATCATCTGTGCTTAATCTTGTCACTGTCTTATTTTGATGTGCAATTGGATTAAATGTTGGGTTCTCTACTCTTATACTTCAAGGTTAAGCAGATATGTTCTCTATGACTGAGTTCAAGTTGCATGTGAAATATCTTCAATAATGTTAGATATTTCCTTTGAGGTCAGGGCTGATAAACATATAACTTAGTTTGTGATAGTTTGATGCAGTCAGAGAAAGAATCCTTCACCATTTGAATTCTAACTAGGGATCTTACTTTCCAGATTTGAAGGATCAGGGCAGATCATAGGCCTGTAGCAGCTGACTAGGGAACTCTGTCAGCTTGCACATCATCTTTATGAGGCGAGAAGTATTGTTAAGACAGTATGTCCTCTGGAAGCCAGAGAAAGGGAGGGAACTACATTTACAAAATAAGAGCGCTAAAATTGTCTCAGAAAATCATTATTTTATCCCTCAATCTGCTTTAGAGATAGCTGGATTATAATTCCTGAGAACCATTTAGACAAATAAGGAATAATTTAAAATTGCACTTATACTAGTTTATAGATATCTAGTTGTGAGTAAAATTTTACTCAAGAAGGTAATTATATAAGTAAGATGTTGAAGAGAATTTTCAATAGACTTGAAAAAAATAAAAGGCAATATAGACCAGCTGAACTTTTAATTGGTTAAGTATATCCTTTTGTAGAAAAGGTTAATAGTGAGTCTGTAAGAAGAAGTAATTTTCGCGTTTGTTAAATTTCCTCTCTCTCAGTTTTAACTAAGAGCAACCTTCCCTAATCAGTGAAGATGTGCTGTGGAATGAAACATCAATCTTGTTCATTACTGAGGAAATTAGTCAACAGGATGTAGTGAAATACTATCAGTTTAACTTTGAGACAGTACTGTTTCCAATGGAAAAAACACCAGTACTATTTAAGCAAATATAAGGTTTTTATTGAAACATTATTTCATTGTATGTGATTGGAATATATATATATATATATATATATATATATATATATATATATATATATATATATGTGTGTGTGTGTGTGTGTGTGTGTGTGTGTGTGTGTGTGTGTGTGTGTGAAATACATTCATCAAATTGTTAATAATTTTGCTGGTATTTTTATTTCTGTAATTTGTAGCATTTCACTCAAAGCAGACACTGGTAAACCAAGTTAACTTTATAGACAATGACAGTCATACAAATATTGAAGACATTTATTTATGATCTTACAAAATTCAGCCAGACCTTAGTCCTACTTTTGACATATACACATTCTGGGTCTTATTTTGACTTCCCATTGTCGTTTATACTTACATTAAGTTACCAATATTTCTGGCCAAAAATTTCTATGTCGTGGCTGCTCACCAGGTACAAAAATCAAAGAGCTTTCCTTAAATGAAAGGTTGCTCTTTGCACTTATTCCATCTGATAACATTTTATATGCAAACAAGTTAGCATTAGCAGGAAGCTTACTGTTTATTCTGATATTTTTGTATCTGGAAGAAAAAAACACCTTCATTTGGTGTCCTCTGTAAGAATTTAGTTGAATGCTTACACTTCTAGATATTCTTAAGTTAGTTCACACTTGGGAATTTTTTAAAAACTTCTCATTATATTCAATCACTTATAAATTTCATATTATAATATGTAGTTTTATTTATTTGTGAAAAAAATCCAAAAATTCACTGAAAAATGAATTTTTATTAGGATACGTTCAAATTCAAAAGAGGTCATTTCCTACATTTAGCTTGCATTTGTAAAAGAAAACATAACTAGGCTATATTTTATTAGCCATATCAGAAGCAGAGTGGTAGGAACAACAAATATTTTAACAAACTTAACTAGATTGAAAACTCTTTTTCCTTTTCTCCATCCTGGCAGTTACTATAGATATGGATGAAAAATGACAGTTAAGGGAACCCTTGACAAATTATTAACAAAACTCCTTTCCCCTCCTTTATCAGTGCTGCTTTCCTACACATAAAGCCAGCATGGTAAATCTTAATTATGCAATGGGCCATCAACGCTCTGAAATATCAATTGTTGGGAAGCTCCTCAGAGTTTATTAATAGAATGAAGTGACCCTACTCAAGTTGCTGTGGCTTCTGAGATCATTAAAGAGCAGTGGTGACAGGTTTGAATAATCCCTGTTCAACTTTTCACAGAATCGTGAAAGACAGAGCTGAGGTGTGTGTCCACCCTTTTCCTCTCTGCTGACCCTAGCTCTTCCATCTATCCGTCCAGCTTCCGTTTACTGCTTGCCTTCAACACTGTTTGCTTCTTTATTTTTCCTGTCTCCATCTATCCCACTTATCTTTCTTCAGGACTGTCTCAAGTTTCTTGATGTCAAAGCTATTCCAGTTCTTCTATTCCCTCAGATCAGAAATAATAATGACATCATTTATCTGGTCCATAGTCAAGTGTCTCTCTTTACTTATCCTATTATCCCTTTTATCTATGTCCTTCTTTCCAGCTGGATTTCAGATTCAATGAAGTGAGGAAAGGTGTGAAGTTTTAAATACTGTATCCCACAATCATTACAGTAACCAGGAACAGCCCTGTTTTGCACAGGGAGAACTGTAAGCAAAAGCATTGATTCCTCAAATTCAGGATATTTATGAGGAGAAGCTGGACTCATGGGTTAAGGCTCCTGATTCTCCATAGTTCTGTATTGTAGAGCTATTACACAATTACTTAGAAATAGTCTCTGGAGTCCTCATTTTGCATATAATTCTTATAGGTCATCTCTCCCTTCAAACCTGTATTTCAGTAAGGGAATATCTGAATGCAGCAGTAGTTGGTACTGTTGCAGTGTGTGCCAACAGGAATCACGGGCCACCAAAGGAATTCCTGAACAGGGTAGAGCAGTGGATATTAGAGACGTCACTACACTGCCGGCTGTCTCAATTAAGGACAAGACTTGAGAGAAATGGAAATTCAAATTAGTAAAATTTGTTTCTGTAGAGAAAGTTATGACAGACCTCCTTTCTGTATGTGTTTTTATGGGTGTGATATGTCTGCATGTGTTTGTATGTGTGTGGACACAGTATGTGTGAGATGCAAGTACATGTGTATGTGTGCATGTGCGTGCATGTGTGTGTGTGTGTGCATGGAGGCCCAAAGTCATCTTTGAGTGTCTTTCTCTATGCCTCTCCACCTTATAATTCAAGGCAAGGTCTCTCACTGAACCTGGAGTTCATTAATTGGGTTAGTTTGGCCACGCATTGAGCCCGAGGGATTCTACATCCTCATTGCTGGCATTAGAGGGGCACACCACAAGTGCATTTTATATGTGCTCTGGAAAGAATAATCAGAGTCTCCTACTGTACCCAAGCCCAGCAGAGGAGCTTTTACAGAGAAAGAAAAACACTCATTGAAATGGAAAAGGAAAGCTGAAGATTTTATTAGTCAGTCAGATTTCATGAAGTGGAAATAACTGGAGAAGTCAAACTATGGCCTTCTTATGCACAGAAAGAAAGCTTTGAAGAATCAGTGACCAGAAGAAATGAAAGAAAAGATTTTTGTTCTAAGAAATATTTACTGGGCAGGTTTTCTGAGTACTGCCCTGAGCACTGTAGATGAAGTACACACACACACACAAAAAAAAAAAAAAAAAAAAAAAAAAAAAAAAAAAAAAAAAAAAAAAAAAAAAAAAAAAAAAAAAAAAAAAAAAAAAAAAAAAAAAAAAAAAAAAAAATCAGGAGGGTTCTTCCTTCCCTTTGCTGAAGAATGTACTTCATTGTGAGATGATAATTGATATGACTTGGATAGTCAGCCATGAAGACAAGAGGGAGAGAGTTCCACACTTAAGGAAACAAGAGTACAAAGGTTCTCAGGTGAAAGTGCCCCAGTGTTACCATTGTAACTGGTGCAGATTGTGTTAGGGTGAAGACAGTGGTGGTGAGGGAGCCCACCAAGTGTATATGGCCATTGTGAGTGTTGACTGGTATGCTGATTAGTGAATGAATTTTAAGACAAACACTGGCACATCATGACCTCTAATGTAAAAAATATCCCATGCTCTGATGCTTGTTTCCCACCCAGATAAGTGCTACCCAACTGATTGAGCAAGTAAGGGAGAGAAAAGGAAAAGTAGATATGGATTGGTGGCTTATCTTCAACAGCTCACTGTTTCATGATCCCTTTCTCCTTTCCCCAGTGGTCTTCTTAGTGTTCAGCATTCCAAATCCTATCACTTAGGTCAATGTTTTCTCTGGAAGGGCTCAGTTATTCATTCTATTTGAGTCTATCCAGAGATGTGATTCAAAATGTCTTGTCTTCAAAATAAGTTTGTATAAATTAGCACTGTTGAGAAGAAAATAGTTTCCTCAAAATTAGTCATGTGTACGTAGAAATCAAGTTAACTGTTGAAAAGTGGTTCTGAGGAACAGCCTGAGTAATATTAAGTGCCTTCACTTATGTTCCATATTAGGCAAGAGTATATGTGATATATATTTTTAGGTGAAATGTTCTCTTACACTTGATAAAATCCCAACAAATTAAATGATCAGCATTATCCTTGAGCTTGCATGAAAGCCATTGTCTTAAATGTTCTGCCTGTTTAAACAACTGTCACCTCCTATGAATTATTTTCACCTCACAACTCTAATTGTCTCTTTTATGGGATCCAACCTACTTACTGTCCTTGGCAATTCAATTTCTGGTGCTTGCAGTTACAGTAATTGTTTGGGAATTTGCCATCTTGTATAGCAACCACAAAATATTTTGCTAGGCCAGGTCCAAATCCTCACAAATATTGTCAGTTTTATAATAAACAGTAAGTGTTAGCAAAGAAAAAAAATGAATGTCTTTTACTACAAAAAATATATGGGTTTCTTTACTGTTTAAAAACAAGAAGAACAAATTTAAATTCACTAAGGTATTGATATTCAATTTGTATGGAAAGTGGCAGTTAATTGATTTATAGACCTAACTGTGGAGAAATAGAATCTATACACATTATAAAAATGATAGTGTGTTTAATTATGTATAGGCTGCTATTCCCTATAAATCCTTAATACCAGGATATTTTTTATTGCAAGACTTAATTTTATCTCACACACATACCATAAAAGCTAGGGTAGAGAGGGGCAAACAGTGTTCCTCAAACTTAACTATGTAGAGAGAAGGGAAAAAGAAGAAACCTATATTGAAGCCAGCTACAAAGACTCTAATATAATTTGTCTGAGTAAAGTATAGGCACACAGATATAGTTTAGGCTCTGCAGATGATTCCTATGTGCAGAAGACTTGAGAATGGTCCACAAGGAATGCAGTTTTTCTGATTTCTAATTTTAAAATATTAATCTAAAATTTATTTACTAACTACTTGCAATATTATAAAAAATATATTCCTTAAGAAAATGTAAATTAAGAAATCCAAATGAAATAATGCTTTTGAAACTTTGCCATGCACAATTGATAAGCACCAATAGCAACATTAATGGTGTAGAACACTGAAATTCAGAAGATACATTTATACAGGTTTTCTTAAAGTTATTTTACCCCTGTCGTGACTTGGAGAAAAGAATGCATTTCTTGGAGGAAATGGGAATATTTGCAGAAGGACCAAATTGGATTTCTTTCTTTGAATGTTAGTGTTCAATTACATCATTCATGAACCTGACTTTATCTACTCCAGTGTGGAACCTGTGTACATTCAACTATTGTTGGTTTTTTTCCTGGCATTTAGTATTATAATTAGCATGAGCAAGAATATGAATTTGTTATTTGTGATGACTATTTCAGTATTATTTATGATAAAATTATGCTTCCTATTTCAGACATCTTAATCAAATAAAACCTCTGTAAAAATCTCTTCAAGTTAGCGGGAATTTAAAGCAAATCAAAAAATTATTGGGGCCGAGAAAATAGCTCAGTATTTTAAAGGCACTTGCTTACAAAGTCTGCCAGCCTTGGTTTGATTCCCCAGTAGAGATCTTAAGCCAGATGCATAATGCGGCACATGAATCTAGAGTTATGCAGCAAGAGGCCTTGGTGAAACCATACTCTCTTTCTTTCTATGCCCTTGCAAATAATTTTTTAAAATATTGTATTACTGGTTTTGAACAGGGATATGAATATATCTTATGTTATAGAAATATAGATTTTTGTATGTTGTTCCATGGCTTAGTAGGGGAGTTGCAGCACGCATCAACTCCCTGTTCATCCATGGAGCTGTGTGAGCAGAGTCTTGGGATAGCAGTGAGCCAAGGAGAGGAAGAACTCTCGGGAGGCAGTTGCAGTGAACAGCTCATTTATTATGTGTAAAAAGGTCATTTATATAGAGGAGAAACCAGAGAAAAATCAGAGGCAGGGGTGTGGTAGTTTAAATAATGTCCCCCAATAGATTCAAAAGTTTATTATAATTGTAAATTGTCTCCAGCCAGTTCTGGCTGGAGGAAGTGTCACTTTGTCTAGCATCCTGGGTACTGGCCCTTTCTAATTTGGATATAAAATATTAGGGATAGATATGCAAAAGAAAAGCCAAAACCCAGGTCTGGCAGTGCTGCATTTTGTAAATTACAGTTTGGAGTGTGCTTGCTTGAGGTGCTGGTGGTGGTCTTCTGTCTCTCTCTCTCTCTCTGCTTGGATCAATGAAAGGGAGCCAGCCTTTTTCCCTTAACTTCCCCTGGCTCTCTTACTTCAATAAATTCTTTCCTCAGCAAAATTGTGTCTGGTTTGGAGATTCATCTCAGCGACATGTGGCTGAATATGACAAGGGGAATAAGCGGCAAGAGGATTGGTAGAGGCAGGGTAGTCTGTGGATGTCTCATGAAGGGATTGGCAAGGGCCAGTAACCTGTGGATGCCTAGTTTGCATAGATAAATTGAAGCGACTCTCAGCTCAAAGTGGCGGGAATTATGTGTCTCTAGACATGTAATGGATGGCAGATGGCGGTGGCTACAGAGAAGATATGACTAAACTTTTATTGTCCAGACTTGTTATTACAGCTTGGGTATGTGAGCATTAGTAAACTCAGGCCTGGAAGTGCCTGGGCTTATCAAGATTTGTTGTGGCCTGCTGGGGGGGCTGGAGTTTCTAGGATAAAAGAGGGAGGCTTTGACAGCCACAACTCCTGCCACTCTCAGATAAGATTGAGATTATCAGGTTTTCAGGCCAGCCTCAACTTCCTTTAGCCCTATATCCTCTGTGCCTCTTAGCAGGGTCCCACATCTGTAGATATACTGTAAGTGTTTAAAGCATAAAAAGTTTACAGGTTAAGAACTAATGATCTATTTTTCCTGAAATTCAATAGAAAAATAGCAATAAAAGTTTGTATTATTTGTTTTTTCATGCTAATACATTCATATTCCTTTTCACTTAATATTAAATTATATTTTAAATTAAATTAGTGCTATAAAGTAGTAAGAAAAAGAATATAACAGTAAAGTAAGTCTCAGATGGAAAACTGAATTTGTTCCGTTTTCTTCAACTTGGTATTTCAGAAAGCTCCAATATACAACTGAATACCTTTCTAAGAATTCTGTAATGTATTTGATCACAAGAAATATGTTTAATCCCCCTGTTCATAGAATATTAATACAAAGGATGAACAACTTTCCATCCATGTCATTTTGCATACTGTATCAGCAAGAAATGTGTGCGCTGGCTTCATTATATTTGCATATATGCACAATTCCAAACATATTAACAAGAGATGATATTTAGTAATTGGATAGGGTGGGCTTTCTCCTCACATCCTTGTTTAACACATGACATTGGCAGGAACACTTACCCTTCCCTGGCTTCATGGCATCTTTTCTTATAGACTGCTTTTTGCCTTTGTCTATTCTGCGATCTTGTTCTTTTCCTTACTCTACCATAGTCCCCACCTCTTCTAGCCCAAAATTATGCAATGGCTGGTTACACTACTCATGCTTTAGAATTTCATTTTTTTATAGTGCTCGATTCACTTCTCTTTGTCATGAGCCCAAAACCAGTTTGACATTGGATAAAAATATGAAATCATATTTTGTGCTAAATTTTGACTGATTTAGTCAAAATGCTTCAAGTGGTTTGTGCTGTAAGCCTGCCTTAAATCAAAGAAACATGGGCTGACGGGGAGGAGGATTTTGAATGTGAAGTGGTAGATTCCACTTGAGCATAGAGTCTTTGTAAGGAAATGTGTGACAGAGGATGGAAGAAAGAAAATAGGCGTGGGTGAGGGGTTGGCAAAGGAAATGTGTAACAAAATGTGGACATTTGTGAGGTATGCCTCAGTGTTTTGCATTAATGATTTGCATATTAAGAAGTCATGAGCCTTCATGTTAATGAATCCCAAACTAGTCTCTGCCACAATAGACTGATATGTCCCAGGAGGAGTCATTACAGCCTATCATTCGATGATTCGCATATTAATGACTGTCTTACATGCTCATCAACAGGTATCCTAATCGGCTTCCATTGAGTTCATGTTCATTTGCTTTTTAAATGCACCTTCTCCTCCCTTCCTTTTGTAATACTATTGTGAGGAATTGACAAAAAGGCACATTAAGATCATTTTAATGTGTGACGTAAGTTCACAAAAGCATTAAATTTAGAAATAACTGTTTAAGACCTACCAAGGCTGCCTAAAAAAGTTTCTAAATACAGTTCAATACAAACGGAGTTTGATAATAGGGCCCTTATTTTGAATTTAATGAAAACCATCTATTTCAATTTGCTCTGTTCCTTATTGTCTTGATATATTAATTTTATGCTTAGTATAAGTAGAAGAACTTGCTTGAAAACTGCAGTTATAAAGTGGCATTACTTCAAAATGAAATGAATAGACTTCCTATCATAAAGGCTACCAAATACTTATTAAAACTAAAAGCAATAACTACTCATTTAAAAATAATTACTTAATGAAAATATTTAATTTAAAACTGTACAGTCTATAGTGGACTAACTGCATAACACAGAAAATTCCAGAAGTTTCTTATGATCTAAATGACACGTTTGTAATTTTTAAATTGAATATGAAGATCAGTAGATAAGTATAAGACACTGAGCATCTTAAAATTTTAAATTCCCTCATCTATACTTCAACTTCTGTTGTTTGCTATAACATTTTGTGTTGAACACATCTGTTATTTTATTATATTTCACTTGATTTATGCAGCAGACAAGGGAAGCAATTTGATACATTTGAAATTCTTTTTCGAGAGCCAGGAATGGGACAAATGCTAGACGAAAAGTTGAAGTATGGTATTTTATTCCCCATGAAAGTTAAGAAGCAACCACTCAGGAGCATCACCATGTCACCATGTTGACAAAGGAGAGGCCAGGTGCTAGGGGGAGGGGCTGGACCAAGGGGAGGCCAGGTGCTAGGGGGAGGGGCTGGACAAATAGGCCAGGTGTTAGGGGGAGGGGCTGGACCAAGGATAGGCCAGGTGCTAGGGGAGGGGCTGGACAAAGGAGAGGCCAGGTGCTATGGGGAGGGGCTGGACCAAGGAAAGGCCAAGTGCTAGGGGAAGGGGCTGGACAAAGGAGGAGCCAGGTGCTAGGGTGAGGAGGTACAGCCTCACATCTGTGGAGGTGATGGGGAAGAGATCTTTCTCCTGAGAGGAATCACTTCTGAACTAATTGATGTCTGAATCATGATGGTTCCTGACCCTCTCTATTCATTCTTTCTGTTTCTCTCTCTGAATACATCCAAATATGTACTGCAAACAGCATCCATCTTAAATTACCTTACATTTTTAAAAGTAATCTTATGTATTTATTTTTTTGTAATCAGAAAAATGTGGACAGACGGAGAGAATGGGAGCACCAAAAACTTCAGCCACTGCAAAATGAACTGCATGAGCCACTTCATGCTTCTGGCTTCATGTGGGTACTGGAGAATCCACCCCACACTGTCAGGCTTTGCAGGCAAGCACTTTAACTGCTGAACCATCTCTCCAGCCCCTTAAATTACCTTCAAAGAATTTTCAAAGATGTATGTAATGTTCTTTTGTTTTGATGTCAGAGTTTGGTACTTAACAGACCAAATAATTTAGATAATGGATATGAATACTAGATTCTATAGAGAAAACATTTTAGCATATTTAGGCAAGTTTATGGTTTTCTATGAAACCTACTAGCTCAGTAGTTTTAGGTCAGTGATAATGACATTTTATTCAACAACAAATTGATACATTGTGAAAATAATAATGCAATGTAGTTACCTTATGGGGAAAATATACATCATAGAATTTAAAATTTTAAATATGTAGGAAGTAGAATAACCCTAATGATCTTTGGGAAGAGAATTTGAAGAATGAACTAGACAGACTTTGGAAGTAGCACGATTCTCAGTTGGACAATCAGTATTTTCTTGTCATCTACTTGTTCCATGAATGACAGTTACATCTTCTAAGCACTTTGACAAAATAAGGACCTTAAGCCAATAAGTTTGAGAATTGTTTTCTGTTATCTTGATGAACATATTCTTTACTTTTTCCAGTATTTGTCATTTCAAAACATTTACATTTCTCTCCATAAAATATAATTGGCAGATTGTGGCAGAGACGTCCCTTAAGCCACGTGTATCTATAAGTATTCTTCTAATTAAAATTCATGAATCTTGCTTGCAATTACATCCCATTCCAAAGCAACCACCATGCTTTTTTTCTTTCTTTTCTCTCTCTCTCTCTCTCTCTCTCTCTCTCTCTCTCTCTCTCTTTTGGTTCACAACTGAACTTCCAAGAGTCTACTTAATTATGCACTAGCCCAGACTCTCACAATTTAATGCTTTAGGAAGTACACATCTCTACAGCATACTCATGGTGCTTGATTCACTGGCAGAATGAAATTAAAAAGAAAATCTTTCTCTTCCTGATTTCTTTGGGAGTAACCTAGGAAAAATTCACACCCACCACACTGACATAACAAAGCACATGTAGAACTGTAATTCTTGGTAGAGAATGAAGAAACATCTTAAAAGAGACTTATGGATCAGTTCTCCTTCCAAGGTCTGTCTTTCAGTTGCTGCTTTCTCTGCTATAGAAACTCCCTGCTACAAGAGTGTGAAGTAGCATCATAACAAAATTCAAGCACCCAATCAGTGTACAATGTTTTAACTTAGAAATGAGTAAAGGAGCTGGGCATGGTGGCATATACCTTTAATCCCAGCACAAGGGAGGTGGAGGTAGGAGGATCACCATGCGTTCGAGGCCACCCTGAGACTACATAGTGATTTCCAGGTCAGCCTGGGCTAGAGTGAGAGAGACCCTACCCCTCAACAAAAACAACAACAACAAAAAGCAAGCAAGAAAAAACGAAAAGAAAAGAAAAAGAAATTGAGTAAAGGGTATGTTTAAGTTTTAAAAATTCAGCTTACCCTAAAATGGGAAAATGACTCAAAGAAGCCACTGAGGCATATGTTCTTAACTGTATAGATGTTTGGGCAACGCATCCTGAATTACTTGACTTGGGCTTCTCCATCCACGGCTTCTGGTTGCATTTTTAAAGGAATAAATGAGCATCCATGATAGGTATTAGCCCATACATTTGCTTATCTTAATTGATTGTAGACAGTGACAAAGTTCCAGTATTTGGAAAGTTTTACTTGGGCATGTATAAAATTACATAGGATATATCATATTATATAATAGCATAAAAGTAGCTCATAAATTGTGCAGAACTCTGTGGTATTAAAAATGAATGGATAATACTGGTGAGAAAATTTAATTGAGATTTTACTTTGGCTAGATTATCATGTTAACAGTTATTTCTATTGATGTTAGCATATGTATGTCTTTTGAAAATGAAGAATTATCAAATTAAATATTTTAAAAATTATATTCATCAAATACTCATTTTATATAAATATGATCTCTATAGTGGGAAGACAAATCATTTAATATCAAAACTGAGAAAAAGGGCTGGAAAGGGCTCAGCAGTTAAAGCGCTTGTCTGCAAAGCCTAAGGACTCAGGTTTGATTCTCCAGTCCCTGTGTAAAGCCAGATGCACAAAGTGGTGAATTCATTTGGAGTTCCTTTGTAGTTTGGCTAGAGGCCCTGGCAAACTCATTCTCTTATGTGTCTGTCCTTCTCTCTCTCACTCTCTGTTTGAAAAACAAACAAATAAATAAATCAATAAATAAAATATATATCAAATAAAACCTGAGAACACCGTGTTGTTTCTATTTGGACCATAAAGTGGTTAATGGGCAATGTATGCTTAGCTGTTGAAAGAATCATGGGGCTCAATCAGTTCATAGCAAGGAAACCCCTTTATCTGTTCACAGTATTTCCATCAGTGCTGGAGAGGAAAATCTATTCAAGTGAATTGTATTTGTGAACCCAGAGCTTTTACTTTAAAGATAAGGAATGTGATTTTAAAAAAAGATTTAAAAAGAAGGAAAGAAACAAAAAAGGAAAGAAATGTCCTTTACCATGTCAGTTACTAGTTCATGGATTTATCAGAATAAGAATAAAGAACCCTATTTTTAATATTCTAATATTTTCCCCTAGAGATTGTTCCTTGCATCTGTCAATTGCAGCTAATAATGCAAAATGGTGCTCATTTTGTTTTTCTTTCTGGCGTTATCAAGGAACTGAACTTAATGCATCTTTTCAGCCTAAATTCCTTTTGCATAATGCTTTTATTATTTTTTCTTAGACATTTGATTCTCAATTAGACACTTATTGCAATTATCTCTTTTTTGATCAAATATCTCTCTTCTGTTTTCAGTTTTCCTCCTGATCAAGAGAAGACAGCGGGTATTTTGAGAGCAAGGGAAAAGGCAGTAAGCTGTGGTAGACAGCTGATGCATTTCCAACTTTACCTCTCATTAAACACAATCTTTGCTTTCCTTCATCCTCAATAACACATGACTATGAAATATAAGAATGCCAGAAAGCCAATTTTTAGGAAAGGAGTTTAACATAATAGAGAGAAACTGTATATAATAAATATATTTTTTATTATCCTTGGAAACCCTTCTCAGCAAAACTGACTGCCAATGCTGATTCGTCATGTATATATGGCTTTCAAACGTCCCAGATAAGATTTGATTATTTATAATTTAAAAGATAATTAATAATCTGGGTGTGATGGTATTTTATAATCCTAGCATATTTAGAACTAAAGTAGAAGGATCAAGAGTTTGAGACCAGCCTGGGCACATAAGGAGACCTTATCTCAAAAGTCTGAAAGGAAAAGCAAATCACTTATTTTCCTTTCTCTCTTAGGGAAGATGAAGGTAACGGTAATTAAAGAACACCACAAGCTTTAAGTGCAAAGGACTGACTGGATTTCTAGAGTAATTTAAGGTTTGCTTTTTTTGCTATTTATCAGAAAATGAGAGATGATGTCTAAGAATTCTAACGTTGGTTCTATCTAGACAGTTGGAAGGCATTGTTAAGGTACAGCAAACACAACATATAAGACTCATTTGGGAAATGGTTGGGAAATGATCCCTTATTTATTTATTTTTGCCAATGTCTTTAATCTCCTGGGAAAAGAGTTACATTTTGCTACTAATCTTGCTATTCACCCTAACTAGCTGGTTAATTTCCTCCCACCAGACTAGATTTTGAGGAATAGAAGTTTCACTTACTTTAAGGGACATAAGGAAATTTAACACAATAGCATTATAAGACTTTTGGAAAAACTATTATTAATTACGTCTACACTGCTATAGTTAGACAGGGTTAAAATTAACTAGAACTGCAAGAATGGAAGTACAACAAACCCAGAAACTGCAGTAACATTAACATGGTGGCTAAATTCTCACACTGAATAAATCAACTGAGTAATATAAGAAGGTAAGGGTTGAAATTCCAGTATACATGTTCTTGTTTTTTTTTTAAAATATATATTTATTGTCCATAATGAGTTACATTATTTAGTGGGCAAACAATGAGTTGTTATCCCTAACTCCCCAATGCCCCCTTCCCCATCCCCAATCAGCTGGATATCCTCCTCCTCCGTGGGTCTCTATGATATAAAGCTAAAGATTGGCAGGATATTTGTCGTACATTTTGTTACTATTAGTACTACTACTACTAATAATAATAATAAACTTACTTATTTCAACATGTTGAAAGTTAGGCAACACAATTCATTGCTAAAAAGCAAGTGACATTTTAGAAAAGGATGAAGCACCAAGCAAGGGGCAATGTATCCAGTTTGAAGTGAAAAATCCACTCAAAGTTAAGTACCAAGAGCGACAGATTTGCAAAGAAGTGCTCTTTTCACATGCATTGACCCTCTATGGGCACCAAGACACAAGCTAGCTTCTGTCACAGTATTGTTTAGCTGGGGCTGTTTTTTTAATGATGAGAGGGAAGTATCTCAGTATCTAAGTAGGAGGTCCCTTAGTGATCTAAGATGCTATGAGAGAAAGCTTTGTTTAAAAAGAAAAAAGAAAAATATATATAGATATGCTAATACAGATGATGGAAGTTAAATTTTTGAATAAGTAATATGAAAGCACATGTTATTTGCTTATTCCTGTATAAGACAGGTTGAAAATACCTTTCAATTCCTATCTCCTGTTTTATCATTTTATTCTATGAAGCATAAAATGTCCTTTCACAATGCATTTCTTCTTTTCTAAGCACATATAAATGCATAATTATATTCTTTATTCTTTTCTTTCTTTTTTATTCTTCTCTTTCTCCTCTCTTCCCCTCTCCTCTCCTCTCCTCTCCTCCCCTCCCCACCCCTCCCCTCCCCTCCCCTCTCCTCTCCTGTCCTCTCCTCTCTCTCCTTTCCTCTCCTCTTTTGAAATAGGATGTCACTATGTAGCCCTGGCTGGTTTAGAACCTGCTCTGTAAAACAGGCTGGCCTTGAATGGAGTTAATTTTCCTAGTTCTGCCCCCTGGTGCTGGGAATACAAGTGTGCCCTAGCACAGGAGGCCTCACAATTATTTTCTGTGCATAGAGATACATCTATTTTAGTTTCTTGCTGACAACTCTGAATCATAAAAGAGGTACTCCCTGCATTATATCCCTTAGTCTTAGAGGGTCTTCCTGTTGCCTTTTAAAATGGGCAGTTGGATCAGGTTTTCAAACCACTGGTATATCTCATTTAACTCAGAGGTTCCAGATAAAAGCTCAGAATCCTACACCTGCTTGGATACTGATGCAATAGAGTTGGTCTTCAACTATTAGAGCAGCATTCAAAAACATATAATCATGTCAACATAGGAGATGTTTGAAGTTATTTTGAGTGGCCTTGTTGATACTAAAGTTTATGCATCTTTAACTAGCTAACTTACGTTAACCTTTCATTTTTCTTAAATTATATCTTGAACTGGCAGGTTTAGAATGCTTTTCCTGATAAAGTATTCCATATAATATCTTCAGTTTGGAGTTTCTGCTTTTATTTATTTACTTATGAGAGTGATAGAAAGAAGACAAAGAGAGAGGGGGATATGAATGTGCCAGAGCCTCCTGCCACTGCAAACGAACTCCAGGCACATGTGCCACTTTGTGCATCTGGCTTTTAATGGATATTGGAGAATTCAACCTGGGCCATACAATCAGCACATGACATTTAATATGTATTCTAAGTCATTATATAAAATTTCACTTTAAAACACAAACAAATTACCTCAACATGTAAAGATTATGCAAAAATTATTAAAAAAAGAACCAACAAGATTAATCATGATGAGTGTAGGAATTTTTCATCTATTTGGTCAGAGAACTTTCAATACTTCAACCATTTCCTTCAAAATAACTCCTTCCTTCGTCCATTGTTGCTTGTTTAGACTCTATCTGAAGTGAATCAAAAGCTTCAGAAGTCTTTGACTTCTCTAAGTCTTGTGAAAAGAGTGGGAAGCAGACAGCAGTGTCTATAAACTGGTATAGAGTAGGGGGACTGAGCATGGGTCCCAGAATTCAGAACAAACGAATCCCTGACTAGAGGCAGTCAGTGTGGCCAAGTCCAGTGAGCTTGGTGCGCTGAGACACATCACTGTCAAGGTCACCTGTGGCTTCCTGTTAGTATCACTTTAGGAGACCTGGTGTGATCCTTCTCTAATTCCCCTCCTTATCTCCACACTCAGGCATATTCATTTAGAATTTACAGAGGTAGGGGTGGTATTTTCATTATAAAAAGAAATTCTGTGAGATGCTGTATTTGAGAAATGAACTGTCCATGGGAGAAGGGACACAGTAAAAGGGATCCTGAATAGTTAAAAAGCTTATAGTTACTGTATGAATTTGATTTTTAGTTCCCTAGTAATTCATCTATGTGGAATCCCCAAATCTAGTATATTAATTCTGTAAGGATTACTTAGAATGTTATGGACTTTGGTAAACTCGGTCTGAATGAGGAAGCATTTTGTTCTCTAGTGAGAATGAGCATACAAGCAAGTACCCAGGTGTATCTTGCTGCTTTACTTGCACAGAATCTAGGGAGGAAGGCTGATATTTACCTGGTATCTGTGTGTAACAGATCACCTACCCATAAGACATCATGAGACAGCCAGCCCACTAATTCAACACCTTTCTGACTCATAGCACAAGCATGCTCAGTCAACAGTTACCACCAAACTTAAATCTTCCTGGTTCAGATTTTAAATTTAAATTTTTTAGGAATACAACAATCAAGGTTAAAGAGTTGCATTTATTAACTAATAAGATCCATGTACAGGTAACTTATTAACAACCATACTAATGGTACGTCCAAAATTATGACTTTATTTTCTTCTCAGTATCATTTTACTGCTCCGATACCTAGGATTGCTACCTCACAGTGGTCTGTCCAACCAGGCTGTCTTTATGTAAAAGAAAAATCCGTAAAAGTCAATCTGATCATGTCTGTATCCCATTTAATGTCTACGATCCCATTCCCCTGGTTGAAATGTACTTAAAGATTGGAGTTTCATTTTTTCCTGGCATGCTTAGAACTCAAGGAACATAAAGGGATATGAGATATACTAAGATAATGTATTTTCACTAATATGCATTTTTGAACCCTGCCATCATTAACTATAAGATTTTTTTTTCAAATTGTAACCTGTTTAATGAAACTCTTTAGATATACCTGGTCATGCTATTGATACTTTGAATTTCAGAGTGATATTCACAGAGGTAAAAATGCTAAAAAATAATTTCTTTTCATAAATTATTTCAAACTAGAATTAAAATATTTAGATTATGAAATAGTGTAATTAGTTTTTGTAAAACAAACCAAGTGATAGCAGACTTCTAAACATCTCTGTGTTAATTCTTACCTATAACTTGCCCACCTGAGGTAACTATAATCTGGAAACTCAAGATTTCTTTTTCATGTAGTTTTGCATTGTATTCTGGGTGTTCCTTGGTGTGCACATATAAATTACTTCACTGGGGTGGAGCTTTAAAAACACGATTTCCTTTTATGTAATCATTTGAGAATGCTCATTTAATAGTATATTGCTAATATTTATATTATAAACAATCCTGGGACATTCTCAGATTATATATGCAATAATTTCTCTTGATTGTATACATAGGAATGGATGTAGTAGTTATGGAGTATTTAAGTCTTAAATCTTAGGACATTATTTTAAACTATTTTCAAAGTGGTTTTCATGATTTACTTTCTCATCAGCAAGGTGCAGAAACACATGCGTCTCTAATCTGTCTTCCACTTTTGGAATTGATAAGCTTTAAATTTTTATCAGTTAAATTGGTATCAATGCTGTCACCTTATAATTTGATTTTCATTTCTCTCTACTATTTCTTCATAAGCTTATTGGCTTTATGTAAGTTTTGCTTTTCAGAATTCTTTCCTTCTTCCTACCAAGTGAAATTGTATGTTTTATGGATTTGTAGTTGTAGTATCTCTTGCTACATATAGAGATATAATAAATATAATGTTAATTCTTATGTATCTTAATTTTCTTTCTCCATTAATGGTTTATGGTAACATCTGCTATAGAGGGAGGGAGATAGATTTAGAGAAGTGGTCTTCATTCTCATTTGTGTTGGTTTTATATAATGAAAACATCTTCCCTCAATGTATATTTTATACTTTTTTTACTTTGAAAAGTCTCTTAATGAATAGAGGACTTAAGTTTTAATAGAGTTAAGTTCATGTTTATAGTGTACATCTTTTTGTTATTAAAAAGTTTCCTACTTTTGGATCTAAAATATATTTGCATAGACGTTCGAGTAAGAATTTTAAAGTTTTTGGCATTGCAAGGCTTCAGTTCATCTGCATTTTGTTGTTGTTTACCCTTTGCCTAAACACTTTAGGAATTTAGAGTGTGTGTGTTGTGATGTGAGATTTGCCATTTGTTTGCAGATGATAGGGGGCTCTCATCTGTTGTTCATCCTGATATTTCTTTAAGATAGAGGGTCTGAACTTTCTGTCTTTGTCTGTGAGTCTCTGTTGTCCACCGCCCCCCCCCCAAAGGACTGGGGTTACAGGTTACAGACTTATGTGTCCACATCAATGTTTTTTTTTTTTGACAAACTCATACCTGTATATGATGCATTTTGATTACTTATCATTTTCCCATTCCCCCTTCTACTAGAACTCTGCTTCTGCCTGCTAGATCCCCATCTACTTCTGTGCCTTCTTTTATTTTAGTTTTTGACTCACTTATTTAAATTAGGTTAACTTGCAACATCACAGGCAGGGGAGACTATTTACTGGGTCCTGGGCAATCCTCCAGTGGCTATCCCACTAAGGGCATGAGTTCCCCTCTCCCAGCACTGTTTACACCAAAAGGGGGTAGAAAGAATGGAAGAGCACACTGGGGTCTTCATATGGATGTTGTGGAGTCAAATAGTCTCTTCTCAGGCCCTTCTGTTTAATCCGCAAGGGCTCTTAACCACTGAGCCCAGTCCCTGGTGTTTTTATTATTATTATTATTATTATTATTATTATTATTATTATTATTATTTGCAACTGTACCATTTTTATATTTTCCCTTTAGTGGAGCCATTATCCCTGTCATCCTCTCCAAAAAGTCTCTGTTTTCTGACATGTCACATTTGGCTGGGTGCCAAAGTTCTAGATTGTGTCATTCTATTTCTGAGCTCTCAGTCTTGCTTCCAGGTTCCACTCATTCCTTGACCAATATAACATTGTCTCAGTAGCCAAGTCTTCATATGAATTCTTGAATTTATTAAAGCGGTGTCCTGATCCCTGTCTGCTATTTCTCAGAGATGTCCCATTTATTCTTAAAGTTATTAAAGCAGTGTTCTGGTTCCTGTCTGCTATTTCTCAGAGACTTACCACCTATTCCCTGCTCTTTATTTTTTCTTTTTAGATTCACAGTTTCAAATTTCGCAATAAAAAAAGGACTTTATATTTTTGACTCCAATTGTGCTGATCAATTTTGAAAACAATTTACATCCTTATAATATTTTGTTTCTGTCTATATCCATGGTATATTTTTCAGTTTTCCTAGGTCTTCACAGTATTTCTTGATATAATTTTATTCTTTCCTTTTAGGAATTTGGCACGCAGTCTGTCATTTTTATCCATATGTATTTGATATAATATTTACATTTCATTTGTTGGTGGTTGCTTTTCTTCTATATGACCCTGATTATAAAAATTCCCCTTGTATTCCTGAAGTTTTGATAAGACTCCATCATAATGAAGCAGTGTGTGATCTCTAATCATTTGCCACTGCAATGAGTTTTAGAAGTTAGGCTCTGAAAAGTCCTTTTCATTAAATCATTTTTAAATTGAAACATTAAAAAAATGATTTATAAAAATCGGTGACAAGATTTTGGCTAGATAAAATTCCAAAGTCTGGGCTGGGAATATGGCTAAGGAGTTAAAGGCACTTGCTTGCAAAGCCTACAGGCCCAGGTTCACTTTCCAGTGAACAAGTAAAGCCAGATGCACAGAGTGGTGCATGCATCTGGAATTTTTTTTTGCAGCAAGAGACTCTGGCACACTTTCTCTCTCTCTCTCTCTCTCTCTCTCTCTCTCTCTCTCTCTCTCTCTCTGCCATAAATCAATATTTTTTAAAGACCTAAAGTCTGACCATGGCAATTGTTTTACTCCCACAAAAGGAAACTTTTAGTATTGTTTAGCCTGAAGAAGAATAAATGATGCTTTACATATTTTTGAAACATAGTCTTCGCATACTTAAAGAAGAAAAATGTTACCTTGTGTTAGGAATCCATAAAGATAACTCATGGCAGAGTTATAGAACTTTATAAAATATATATGTATATATTAATTCTGAAAACTATATTTTCTATGAAATTATATTCACAGATTATTCACATAGAATTTAATAAGCTCACTAACACTGCTAAATATTTTCAGTAGGTTAAAAGTAAACATAAATACATTCTTGCAAATATTTTATCTTCATACATAATCAGGATGAGTTAATTAAAAGTTTTTTCATGGTTTGTAGAAATAAAATAGCTTTACTCAAATAATTTACTCAGATAATAATAAAACTCAGATTGGACTTAAAATTTTCAGTATAGTACACATTAGGCTCTATTATTTAAACTTATCAATTATTACCAAATTTTCAATTTTGTTTTGTAGTAAACTCATTGCAAGTAACTCAGCTGAGTCATTACAAGAGAATGTGAAAACTGAGCCAAATATTTTTGAAAAATTAACTTGTGATATAACTGCAAACAAAGTAGATTTTTTACTAAGAATATTTTCCTACAATGTATCATTACCAAATCTAAATAATAATGAACTCACAAATATACCTGCATATAGAATATATATGTATAAAATTTGTTTTTATTTATTAATTTTTGATGTAGGGTCTCATTCTAGCCCAGGCTGAACTCACAGTAAGCTTCCTTCCCCTACCTCTTTGAATGCTGAGATTAAAGGTGTGTGTCATCACACCTGGCTCACACAGATTGTATTTAACGGGAAAAGAGACTTATCTTTTCCAATCAGAATGTTGAATGCAATAAAAAATGGAATGTAACTTGAATTATTTTCAAAGAGGATATGTGCTTAGATATGAGCAATTTGGAGTCTTGGCTTTAAAACCGGCCAGTGGCAATTCCTATATGAAATCTTTCACCTGAGCATAAATTTAGTTGCCTTTCTGATTTAGTTAGTCTGTTTCATTTTATTCCTATTTGGAGAGTAAGCAGTATAGTGGTATGTTTGAAAGAAATTTAAGTTAATACCATACAGAAATAATTAAAATGCTGAAGCTACTTTTTAACCAAAATGGACTATTGGTTCATCAAACTTTGCATTTAAGCCAAAAGGAAAATATTATATTTACAAAGATTAAATTAAAGAATTATTGACTAATCTACATTCACATGTATTTTTATTCTGCGTGCATAAATTTTAATATGAGCAACATAACCTCACTTAGAAATGTGACATTGTATAAATTATTTATTTTTTCCCATCAGCCAGCATTTATTGTTGCATCATTCTAAAAGAACAATTTTACTTAAAAAAAAAATCCAAAGTTATGAAAGGTTCTACGAAATGTATTTGTCTTGTTACTGATTTAAATTTTACTTTGTATAAAAACACTTAAAACCTCCAGTTTCAGAAAAAAATGTGTATTTTTTTCTTAGCAATAAAGAAGAATCGTCAGTAACATCAAAAGAGAACAACTTTGAAAATACAACCATTACAGGTAATAGTTCTTATTTTATTTGTACACAAAATTTGTTTGGCCACAGTCTACAGTGAAAACCATCATTCTAAAAGAACAATTATGTTAACTTTTCAGATACCTATATCCCAACAATCATTTGCTCTCATGAGGACGGGGAAGACATGGGAGCCAGTCATCAAGACAGAAAAGATTCAGACTTGATGGTAAGTGCTCTGGTTGCCACAGTATTAGCAAAGATGAATCTACTTATGGTTCAGTGCCTGAGTCTCAATACCTTCAGCTAATATAATTTTCAGATGTGAAACCACAGCCTGTTCTGTCCTTGCATCTCTAGCCTGAACAACAGGGCATTTGCATTTCAGTATGTTGCTCCTGGTCTCAGTAGTGGAAAATTAATGATATTCATTTCTTATCTCCTGAGCAGTGGCTCTGAGGAATGGTTTATAGGCTGTGCATTTCTAATTTTTGTGACAAGGGTACACTTAGCCCAAACACAACTGTAAACGAGAGGACTGGACTAGTTGATGGCTATGTTCCCATCTGGCTCGACAAATCTATAATTCTTACATTCTGTTGCCTTTTGTCTTCCTGCTATCCAAGTGAGAATCACGGAGTTCCAGATCACTAAAAAAGATTCAATTATCAAATGAGAAGAAAGTAGCTTGTGCCATAATTTTCAAAAAAGGGAGCAAAGTCAGTTCTGTACAAGTTAGTATTAAATTCAGTAACTATACAATTTAGTTCTCAATTCCTTACTGTACAGTTTAGCATTAAATTCAGTATTTGGCTCTTTAGCTTTAAGGGCACTATGGCACATTTTAGTATTGAATTCAGTAATGTACAATTTCGTATTAAATTTGCTATCAGAAATTTTACACTTGGTGAATATTGAATCTATTGGAATTGGGGGAGGCTAGTTTGGATAGCACTTTTAGCACAGAGGAAGAAATAGAAATAAATGAGTCACATAATACAATTTATCCTTTATTGTACTGGGTTGGAGCTCCTATCTTTGGGCTACATGGATTCATAATTGTCTAAGATTAAAATGACACTTGCCTCTTCAAGTGTCAGTGCTGAAGCCGAAAAGAAATAGAACTCATCTCTCTCCCCACATATTTCACCTTTTGGGGAGAGATATGGCAACCACATCACTGAAGTATGCAATTGACTTTGCTCCAACTTTAAGGAACTACAAAGTTGTCACCCATTGTGAGAATTCTCACCAACTGAAAGTTAACATCACCGTTTTTTTTTTTTTTAAACCACAGAAAATAATGAAAGGGCCCCGAAAAAAAAATCACATGCTTCATCAATATACCTCATTACCGTGAGCAGCCTGAAATATAAAAGTTTGTTTAGAAGTTACTGAGATTGTACACCCAATAAATGAACAGGGAGCTGTAATTTAGATGCTAATTTGCTCCATGCTGATGTTAATGCATAAAACAATGAAGCCCTATAATAGATGGAAATACAACCAAATCTGTGAAACCCACAGGCATTGGCTTACAAGACAGCTGTGCAGTTGACAAGTAACATGAGCCTTATGTGAGAAGAAGGGGAAAACGTAAGATTTGCATATAATTATTGAGATCATGCAAATGTCAGTTATGAGGAGGAAAAAAAAATACCACAGGCATCTCACTGTTAAATCCTGACAGTTGGCATCACTGAGGAGCTCAAATACATTTGAGTACCAGTTGGCAGAGGGTCATTAAAACAGAATTTGCAGAGACATTAACTCCCTACTTTTCTTTGAGTGACGTTTTGCTATTAATAGTTTGCAGAGGCTTTGCAGAAAACATATTAATAAGAGAAACTGGAATGGGGGCACCTACAGCAAGTGTAAATGTGGCAAGGGGCACCCAGGAAGCTGCTCTCTAATTGATTAGCATGGAGCTATCAATGTGTATATCCTCAGTGAGGAGAAAGTGCAATGACAAGCAGGAATCCTTGAATAATACAAGGTGATGTTTGGAAGCTGGAGAGGAGGGTGATTAATTTGCCCCACCCTACTTTTTTTTTTCTACTGATCTCATTCCCCAGTCATAGCTTACAAGAATCTTCCCCAAAACATCTGACTTTCAGAGCTTGCATGAAATCCAGGAATGAAGTGAGTCAAGGAAATCTACCCGATAATTACCGAGTTATTAAAACCGAACTAATTCACTGTGTATAATTTCAAAGATCATGTGGTCATTAATTTTCTTGTTTTTTTTCATTCAATAAGATAAATCAACATGTAATAAATCGAAGCACTGCTTCCAGTGATGAAAAGAATACATTTTCAACAGATCAAGTCAATTTCGCTAATAAAGCTCAGGGGTCAGAGAAGATGAAAAACCTAGGTGAACAATGTACTGACTTGCTCAAAAGGCCTTTGTCTTCAAGTTCTTCCCCAGAAAGCTCCTTACAAGGAGATGTTTACCACAGCAACAAATATTCCTCAGGACTTGAGGGCAGCCATCAACCTTCAGAGGAAATCACTTCTGATGTTCGGGAAGCAAGGCGATCCTTAGGAGATACTAGATATGATGAATCAGTACTCTTGCACACAACCAGCCAAGAAGTCCTGGATGATAATGCCAACCCAACCCATGGAAGTGGCAGAGCACAAATGCCTGGACCCTCCCTGGATCAACTCATGGCAGATGACCTTGATGGGAATCCTGAAGAAGGAACTAAGAAACTTGGAACAGAAGGTTGGGAATACTTTAGAAAAGACTTCTGCTCAGATGCATCCTCATATATGGAAGAATCCAGTGTGTCTTCCAAGGATGACTATGACAAGTGGAAAGCTGAGAAGGATCAGAGAGCATGCGTAGATGTTCAGGAAAAACCAAGCCAAAGTTTGCAATTAATGTTACAAGATCAAGAAAGAAAAATGGGTCACCCAGACGTAAGTATGGAAGAGACTGAAGGTCATGATCAAGACTTCCCTGGTCCGCCAAGTAGAGGCAGCACAGGCCCCGCAAGGGCCATCACCACACATCCACTTCCCTCAACAGGGACAAAGGCTAATTGGAGAGAAGGAGAAAGTACCACTTCAGGACAAATGCCTAGTCAAGTTGGCTCACCCCAAAATGTAAATTTGTTGAGTTATGATTCCCTTTTACAAGTTGAACGAAACAACTCTGATCATACTAATCCTAAAGATGAGAAGAACACACAGCATTCAAAAAATTGGAATATTCTGGAAAGTCCTGGTAAAGAAAGAGGGAGTGAAAGAAATCCGATGGAACAGATCAAAGAACAAGCAGATTGTAAAGACTTGCGGACGAAAAGAGGTAACAGAGAGAGTTCGAAAGCTCCTCCTACTGAACAATTGTTTACCTGCCAAGAAACAGCCGGCTATGAACTGTCTTTAACTGATGGTGGAATCGCCGAGAAAGCACAAGCAGTTGCAGCTTATATAATTAAGACAACATTAGAAAGTACTCCAGCGAGCATGTCTGCTAGAGGAAACGCAATAATTGCTCAGTTACCTCCAGAGACAGCACGCAGTGACAGGCCCATCGAGGTAAAAGAAACAGCGTTTGATGCACATGAAGGGAGAAACGATGAATCACATTACACCCTTTGTCAACGAGCAAAAGCAGGTGTAATCCATGACAACGATTTTGAAAAGGAGTCACGTTTAGATATTTGTAATATACATGTAGGTGAAATGAAGAAAGAAGAAACCATGTCTATGTACCATCCAGGGAAGAGACGTGACAGGGCGATGCGAGGATTCGGAAATACTCCACTGGCAGAAGAGTCTTCACAGGCCATCACAGGCAGTCAGAAAGCAACACCTAAAGTAGATTTAAGTTTGGGAGAGTTATCAACAGACAGAAGTATATCCACAGAAAATAGAGCCCAGTCTATTCCTTCCAAATTTGATCACAACTGCAGCCCAACTAATGAAATCCAGGGGTATCATGCTGTGTCGAAACCTAAGGATGTTTCCAAAAGTTCAGATATATTGATGCCAGGTAGTAGAAAACAAAGACATATGGGCCAGATTTTCCAAGGAGAGGAATGCAGTATGGAAAATTCTCTAGGGCCCATGATTGTAATCAATGAACCTCTTGACAACGTGGATGAGGTGAGGCATGGAAATGAAGGCTCCTTCAGTTCTGGACAGCCACCATGCTCTTCGGGTGACAAAGGATCGGAGAGGTCTGCTTTGGCTGGCCTCACTGCCCAGGAGAGTCAAGCTCAAAGCAGCACGTCTGTGCTTTCCAAATACATCAACTCTAAAATACCGTATTTCCTTTTGTTTCTGATATTTCTTGTAACCATCTACTATTATGACTTAATGATAGGCTTGGCGTTCTACCTGTTTTCACTGTACTGGTTATACTGGGAAGGGGGGAGGCAAAAAGAATCTGTCAAAAAGAAATGAGCTTGGCACAATTATTATTCTCTCTTGAAAGATAAGCTATTTAGCTGCAAACGTTTGGACTGTTGAAAGAGAGTATTCATTGTTCAAAGAACCAGCGCAGTTTTTCTCTTGAAGGATCATTTAAGAAGAATGCGTATGAAGTTTGCTCCTTCATATAAGTAATTATTCTATATAGGACCATTATGTTTGGATCATTAAATACCTATATGAATATGAGATCTGAAGCACGTCAAGTTGAAATTAGGTCCAGCTGTTGCTCCTTAGCAGGTTGTGAAGCTGCAATGCTTCACGTCTCTTCACTAGGCAAGCGCTATTTCCTGCATCCATTTCTTTTGCAGTAAAGCTTCATTTTTTCCCCCCTGGGAGTTACTTCTCCCACTAAGATTTTTAAAAATAGACAAAACACGGACAATAGCAAAGAATTTATTTTTGTCTTTTAGAATCGACCATGAAATTTGCATTTTCTACCGCGTCATTTATTAGCACATATTGACAGATCAAATGTGTCAACTTGCTATTTCATACTTTTAAGGCAACATCTGTATATATAAAAGTATATAAAGTTAAAGTGAAGAAATACATATGTTGACTTGAGTATACTTTCTATTTACATAGCTTATATCGGTTTCACACGTACAGAGTCAGCGCATGGATGAAACAATTTTGACAAAGATTTCTGGAACAATTGGGATATTATCATGCAAATATACAAATTTTGTGGTAGCCTGTCTTTAAGTGTTGTTTTTCTCAAGAAAAGAGAGACTGCAACTCAGCTGAGCAATATCAACGTAAACTACTCTTCCGACTTGAAATTGAAATGTGCCACAGGATGGCTTTGTACTCAAACAACATAAGCCATCAAATGATCATAATAAAATTATATGTAAATGAAGTGCTTGTTTTATATTATAGCATTTTCACTTAAAACAAAATTTAAATTTTTTTTCTCTTGGTAAGACAGTGAATTCATGTTTAATATGAACTTTGAACAAAAAACACCTAGATTTTGGTGATGTTCATTACATGAATATCAAGTTGAAGTTTATAACTCACAACTTTAACTAGGCAGAGTAGTTCTTTTGGGAAGTCTACTGGCGAAGAAATAAATATCAACTGTAGAAGTGGGTTGGGCTACTGAATTTCTATGTGGATAATTGTGGATCATGTGAAATAACGGAACTAATAATTTCAGTAAGGTAAGGCTATTGTAAACTTTATACAGAATTTTTTTTCAACACTTTGTTGAATGACTGTAGCATTGAGAACCCTGTTCTCTGCCCTATGGCAGAGAAGTAGCTTCAGTAGTCTGCATAGATAGTCGTCATGTAGGGACTTGGAGTGATAAGTTTGAGCACACTGAGCATGTGGGAGAGGGTCACTATTAGAATGCTTCATGCTTCATAGGAACTTCTTTCTGAGAAAAATATGACATGAAAAATCCATCATACTTTGATTTATCTATAACGGTAAACGCAATGACTAAAACTTACATATATTGTCCCATACATGCTAGAAATATGCATCTGTGAGAAGAGAAAAGAACCATTTAAACTAGTTTTCACCTGGCAGTAAAGGTCTCCTTACTGTGCCTAGTACACACTATTGCTCAACCTTTCCATTGCAGGCTCTACTCAAGTCCCATTGAAAATGAAGGCTTGACTTTAACTTGTTAGTTAACCAAATATTTACATCCTGAAGTAGAGCTTAGGGTAAATATTTGATTTTTTAAAAAATCATTAAATACAAGTTGTGTGTCTCTAAGAAATACCTAGAAATTATCTCTAAAAGTATTTTCCTGATAATTTTGTTGACAAGTCTACACTAAATTAGAGTTAATAATATTTTTTTCAGTCTTAATAGCTTAGGTTTTGAATTCTACTTAAGAATTTTAGTCAATATACCATATCTCTTTAATGCAAAGAATATTATATTCCTTTGTTAGCACAGGTGCCAAAACAGGAATTTTTCCTTTCAATGAGCAATGTGATCTCTTTTATTTATTTAAATTTTTATGACATTTTTCACCATTCTCATAAATTTCCAATAAAACACTGTTTAGAATGCAAATAAATATATTTTTAAAAATTCAATGATTGCTGGCCTTCAGAGATGGTTTAATGATTAAGGTGCTTGCCTGCAAAGCTTAACAACTCTGGTTTAATTCCCCAGTACTCACATAAAGCCATATTCACAAACAAAGTGGCACATGCATCTAGAGTTTGCTAGCAGTGGCTAGAGGCCCTGGTGTATCCCCTCTTTCTCTCTCTTTCTCTCTCTCCTCTCTCTCTTTTTGCATGCAATGAAGAAATATTTGATGACTTTTAAAACATCATTTAGGAAGATCTTGAAATTAAATCACAAGAACTTGAGAAACTAGGTAGAGTTTTGCATTTTTAATCATATCTCTATGTTGAATAAGATGAGGGTATGGAAGAGATAAATACTGGACACTATAATAAGGATACAGTTATGGAACCATTAAAGCCTAGGCTCTCTTTTATTCATAGCTACCTGTACCATGTAACACCAAATAGAGTTTATGGGCCCAGTAAGAGCATGGCAGGCAGAATAATTAACAGAGAGGCCTTTGCTCTTTCCCATCCATTAGTGAATAAGAAATTGTCCACCAAGGCTCAGGGAGAATCAGAGAAGAGGGAACAGAAAGATTGCAAGCAAATCAGGGTGGATGGGAATAGCCTGAGACACCATGTTCCCCATCCCTACAGAGACCTCTTGGTCCCTCCCCACAGTGAATGCCAATAACCCCACTGAAGAAAACCTTCAGCAGAATTAGGGTGGAGAGAAGTGGCTTATGTGTGCAACTTTTTTATTTTAAAAAATCAATAAATTAAAAAAAAGAAATGATATAAAAGTCATCACCTATTTTGCTAAGCTTCTGATTATTAAAAATAAAATTCTAAAAATTAATTGGCAAGCCAACCAAGAATTAGTAAGTATAAATGATTACCTTTGAAAAATGCATACTTACACAAGCTGTCAATACCACAAAGATGTTTCGATCCAAAGAGAAATTGATGGATGATATTCAACTTTCAACACTGAGGAATGGACAGCGAATGGAGCTTTTCCGATGAGCCCCAGTACTTTCAGATTGAAGTAGTCACCACTTTGTGAGAGAAAGAGTATTCTTTTTATTGTCATCTTAATCCAGTCTTCTGGCTACGCTACTTGGGAAACTTCAAAAAAAAATCTAGACTAAATTTGGGAAAACAAAGTATTCTATTTTTCTCCAATGGTATTCATAGGGGTTTCATATTAATTCTTTGACTCAGAAATGCTTTATCAAAAGGCCTTTTGTTTTTCTTTACTAGTAAAGATCTAGGCAGGCCCATCTTAGCGTAGCTGGTTTTTCTCTCAACTTTCTATGGAGTCTGGAAACTCGACTCTGTATAAAAACCTTCTCTTCTTTGAGTCCGGTTTTAATCAGTTCCCGGGGAAATGAAGATCAGCTTTAACTCTACAGGTGGTGCTAGAACAGGTACAGGCCTTGTTTTCCAGACCCCTCTACTGGGCTAGGCCTAGATGAAGAGAGCAGCTACAAAGCTTCCTTTGATTTACTGGATTAAATGGGCCTGTTTTCTATATTTTAGGACAAAATATAATAAAAAAATCTTGGCAAGATAACATATTTTTTATCACTTAAACATTTATTTGTTCACTAATTTAATTTTTTTTATAACTTAAACAAACCTTAAAATTGTAAATTTTATTTTCACTAGCTTTCCAATTTATCTTTGAAGGTGAACACATTTTATAATAAATGCCTTAACTGTTGTGTGTTAATGACTTATTAAAAAACAACTCTTTTAAAAGTACAATATTTTTATTTCACACCACTTCTATATTTGTCAAATTCATACATGTTAAATTCATTTATCAAATATGAAACAGTACATTGCATCAAAATTTAAGTTTACAATCCCTACTTAAAAATATTCAATTCTTTACTATCTTGACAATAGCATAAGTTGTCAATAAGAGCAACAGTGAATTACTGGAAACCCACTTTTTTTTTTTTTTAGGTAGGGTCTCATTCTCACCCAGGTTGATCTGGAATTCACTATGTAATCTCAGGCTGGCCTCAAATTCACCGGGATCCTGCTACCTCTGCCTCCCAAGTGCTGGGATTAAAGGTTTGCACCACCACACCTGACTAGGAAACCCATTTTTATTAGCTGTAATGTCTCCAAGGTCTGATTTTTCAACAGGTTGTGATACTTAAATATATTATTTCTCATGGTTGAACTTGGTGCACTTTTATTCTATTTACCTTTTTGCTCCGTTGTCCCATCTTAGAAGTCCTCTTTTCCACTGAGCAATTCATATTGTTCCCCCAGAACATTCCATACTTACCTGTTCCTATGTAACATTACATATGTACAGTGCTGTATACAGGCCACCTTCAGGCTTCTCACTCCTCTCTGTCTATCCAGTTCTGAACATTTTCTATACGCAGTGCAAGTCTCCTTCTTGTATAACATTTTTGCTATCTTAATTGAGGGTATCTCCATTTTCATATCTCCAGTGACATCAGCCTTGTTATATACACTGGGCATTGGATTCTCCCAATGGGAATGTCTTCATGCTCAGGACAGGGACAAAACTTTGCTATCTCTTCAAGCTACCCCTCAGACTCATATGTAGGAATCCTTTATTTGTGACATAGACATATTTAATCATAGTGATGACTCCTTTCTTGCCTATCCTAAGGTCTGAATTAACACTAAAAAAACTTACACAAATCAAAGCTCGGATATTTAATAAGCTCCCCCAAAGCTCCTTTCAAAAAAGGTTTAAAAGATAAAAAGAAAAGGAGAAATGACACAGAATGATGTATTGAGTTTGGGATATCTTTTTCTCCATTTCTCTTAAATTTAATTAATATATTTAATAATTCCTCCTAGTACATTTAACAGCCTTTGCATTCTATCTCATGGAAATAATACACCTATTATGCATTGAAAGAAAAAAATACAAGGTATTTTTTCAAATGAAGTAACTCAATAGCTTATAAACCAACAAACATCACAAGGTATAAAGTGTAAGAAACTCTATCTTCTCAGCTGTTGCTATGCCCTTTGAAATGGCTGATCTCTCAATTCCACACCTGTTCTGCATGTCAAACTTTAGAGCAAGTAAATAATAGAAGTAGAAAAATAGTCACTACATATATGTTTTTAAAGAAAGCATTAGCCTTAAGAGAGTACGTCTCACACACCCACAGTTTTAATATCAATAAACAACAGTATCTTCTCTCTCCTCTCCTCTCTTTCTCTCCTCTCTCTTTTCTGTCTTCTCTCTCCTCTCTCTCTCCTACTCTCTCTCCTGTCTTCTCCCTCTCTATTTCCTCTCCTTCTCTCTCCTCCCTCTCTTCTTCTCTCTCTTCTCTTTCTCTCCTCTTTCTTTCTCCTCCCTCTTTTTCTCTCTTCTCCTCTCTCCTCTCTTCTTCTTTCTTTCTCTCCTCTTTCTCCTGTCTCTGTCTTTCTCTGTCTTCTGTTTCCTATTCTCTTTTGTCCTCTCTTTTTCCTCTCCTCTCTCTCCTACTCTCTTTTCTGTCTTATCTTTCTCTCTCCTCTCTCTCCTTTATTTCTCTCTCCTTGCTATGTTCTCTCTCTCCTCTCTCCTCTTTCTCTCTCATCTTTCTCCTCTCTCTCCTACTCTTTCTCTCCTGTCTTCTCTCTCTGTGTCTCCTCTCTCTCCACTCTTTCTCTTTCTCCTCTCCTCTCCTCTCTCTTCTCTCTCCTCTGTCTCCTCTCTCCTCTCTCTTTCTCTCTCTCTTGCCTCACTCTGTTTCCCTCTCTCCTCTCCTCTCAAAATATAAAAAACAGTAATGTGTTAATTCATAAATGCTATGTAAAATAAGTGTGATATGTGGGTGCTTATTTTTTTCCCTTAAGACATCCATCAATTTAGACCTAAAATTAATATGATAACACAAAGATAAGCCCATTTTTGAAGTTTAGTGAAAAGCAGTATATGGGCTGGAAATGTGGTAGCATTTCATCTAAGATTCAAGTTCATAATCAATTATTCTCTGAAGACTTGAAGAAAAGCCAGATACACATAATGAATGTTGCAGCATTCATTAACATCATATATTGGTTGACTTGGTTCTGAGTGGCAACAGATTTAAAATTTCCTACAGACACACTCTATAAAACATAATATCAAACAGCAGAGATGGCACTTAAGGATCATTATGAGAAGCTAAAAATTCTGTCTGTAGACACTTAAATAACTCATTATCTACTTTAAGCAATTCTAAATAGAAATATTTTTATTAGAGTTTATAAAATATTTTAGGAAAGATTATTTATGAAAATGCTACACATTGAAATCATTTTATGTATTTTGTTTCTAAACATTAGGTAAACTCTCAATTAAGTCTTGGGAAACCCAATTGTAGATTTTCATAGTGAATATAAATTTTCCTGGGAAATGGTTCTGAATCCCACCTGAAGAAAAGAACAAAGACGAAGACTGTGATCATTTCATTTTTTAAACCTTCATAGATATAAGAAGAAATATTTTAAATACATTTCTACTTTTTGAGAGTTGTGAATAAAAAGAAATAGAGGTAAGATTTATGAATAGAAATGAGACAAAGGAAGGACTATTCGGTTCTTCTGATACCTTACTTTCTACTTTTCAGAGAGAGGCCATCTTTTTAATCATTATAAATGAATGGGACAATGAAATAAAAACAAATCCAAATAAATGCCTTATGGAACCTAACTTTTTCTACATAAGATTCAGGATGAGGGCTCATATTGATGTCACTGGTATAGTGTTTTTCATGCTGAATTTCCCATTGTAATTTTTAATAAAATCATTTTTGAATGAGAAATTATGTCTGTATATGAACATGTGTACACATACATATGTATATAACTTCACTAGTTATGTATATAACAGCTGCATGATCAAGAGAAGCAGTTTCAAAATCAAACGCCATCTATAAGTTCACAGTCACAATTCTTGTTGTAGGGTCAAAGACTAAATTGTATGTATATCAGCTCCTGAGCAGTCAGGAAAACAGAGTATTATTTTGGAAGAATCAATAATGTCAAAGAAAAAGAGAAAATGGTGGAAGGGGGCTAATTTATTTTTTAAAAAGATTGGTCAAATTCTGTTAGAAGTCATTTAAACCATGACATGGGATAATTACTAACACATTGTAGAACCAGATATATGAGCCTATTTAAAGGGCTGAATACATGATCAATTTAGGACCCAGGATAGCCAGAATAGAACAAGACAGAAGAAACTTTTGCAAATGTTGTAGAGGCCATGCTGTGTGTTATGCAAGATGATCCCTGCAAACTATGTGATGAATATACATCCTAAGTGAGGAACAAAAATTTGGGGAAATAATTAAGTCATAATAACAGAATAAATATATTGGTATAAAACATTATTAAAATAATAAAACAAATGAAGATACAAATAACTCAAGATATATATAGCAAGAGAGTAGGAAAATTTAAAGTATTCCTGTGTCACTCATCTCAACTGGGTTTTTCAATGATCTTATCTTCTGGCCAAACTGCATATAGGCATCTCTATAGAAAGACTAAATGACAGTCAATTGCTTTTCCTGATATTCTCTTTAAGAGACATATTGCAGTAAGCTTTCTCTGTTGCTTCGCAGAAAGAACCCAAGCAAAAGCAACTTGTGGAGGAATGGATTTATTAGGCTACAGACTCGAGGGGAAGCTCTATCCTGGCAGGGAAATGAGGGCATGAGCAGAGGGGTGGACATCATCTCTGCCACAGCACTCCAAACAGCAGCAGGAAGGTGGGCCAAATACTGGCAAAGGGAAACTGGCTTATAACCCCCATAAGCCCGCCCCCAACAACACAGCTCTAGCGAGGTTCTAATTCCCGAACTGCCATCATCTGGGGATTGATCATTCAGAACACATTCATTTGTTTCTGGGGGATACCTGGATCAAATCATGACAGTCTGCCCCTGGCCCCTACAATCTAATAATCATAGATGATATAAATACAACATGTTCTGCCCAACTCTTAAGTCCCCACAGCTTTCAATTGAGCCATAAAACCAAAAAATAAGCCTGTAATGGCACAGAACATCCACACTGGAAAAGATAACCTGAGGCAGGGAAAAACCAGATTGAACCAATACAAGATTTAAAACAAGCAGGGCAACATCAATCTCTAACTCCAAGTTCAATGATTCTAACCAATAACAAGTCTCTTGGAGATTCAATTCTGCCCCTCCAGCTAGGCTACTCAGTCAGGAAAACTTCCGGTGCTGGCAGCTCCTCTTGGCAGCCATCCATAGTCCTAGAATGCATTGGGTCTCCATTGCAACCCATAGTTCATCCTCATGGCTCTATTGGCCTCAATGCAGACAATATAACACACCTGCTTCACATCACCAATAGCCATTTTTCAAAAACAAAACTGTGTTACAAATCTAATGACCCTCTCTTCTTGCATTTGTTATACTCCACAGAACTATGTGGGCTACCAATTTCTTAATCAAGGGGGGGGAACAAAACATTCAGGCCCCTTACTTCAAAGAGTCCACATTCTTCCTGTTGTTCCAATGCAGATCACCTGGCCCAATCTTAATGGTTGTAATCTCTTAAACAATTATAGCTAAATGGTAGCAGTTTTGGCCCAAACATCTTTTTTCTTTCTGTGCCATCTCCATCTGCTCATACCAGTCCATCTTTACATAAAACAACCCTGCACAGGTTCCCAGGACACAGGCAGGCAGAACGCAGAAATCCTCTCACACAAACTGCTTCTGGCACAGTCCTGACAAAGGTCTTTCTCACCCTCATAAGCCAAACCTCACAGTCCATAGTTCTTACTTCATTCAGGTCTTTCAACTCTGACCAGAATGCTCCATCAAGCTGTACCCACAGCACTGCAAGGCATCTCTTAGGCTGATATTTCAAATCCTTCCACATTCTTCCTGCAGATCACTTCCAAAAGGCCAAGCCAAAAGATCAGGGTTCCAGCAGCAACAGACCCCACATCCTGGCACCAAAGCAGTTGCAGTCAGCTTTTCTAGTTGCTGCAAAGAAAGAACCCAAGCAAAGGTGGCTTGAGGAGGAATGGGTTTATTTGGCTTAAGGACTCAAGGGAAGACTCCATCCTGGCAGGGGAAATGATGGCATGAGCAGAGGGGTGGACATCACCTCCACCACAACACTGCAAGCAATGGCAGGAAGCTGTACCAAACACTGGCAAGGGGAAGCTGGCTTATAACCCCATAAGCCTGTCCCCAACAGCACAGCTCCAGTGAGGTTGTAAAGCCTATCATGCCATCAGCTGAGGATGGATCACTGAGAGCACATTCATTTGTTTTTGGGGTACACCTGGATCAAAGCATGACACATGTGTATTCGAATGTTACACAAGAGCTACCATAATTACTGAAGACCAGAAAGATGTATATCCTAGCTAGCCTTATATAGGTATCCTAAAAGAGTTTAGCTGGGCCTCCATTGGATTCAACTATTTTTATTCACACAAGGCACAAATATTTTATAAAAAGTGTTATGTCTTTATTTCAAAAGTAGTACTCATGTCAATCATATGTATACCTAAAACTTTATTCTGTTCTTGAATGTATCAATCCTGTGTATTTTTTTAATATTTTGGGAACACCCTTTTTATTTTAAAGGCAAAATATAATTTAATAGTAGTTAAACTGTATCACTCATAGTGCTTTGGTTGGAAGTAAAACCTCACAAAATAGTTTAAGCAAAAACAAACTGGCAGGGCTAGCCACATGGCTCCATGCATAAAGGATTTGTCCCACAAACTGGAGATCCTAACTGTAGGTCACCAGAGCTCACATAAACCCCAATGCAGTAGGTATCATCTGTAATCCCAGCACCTATACAGTGAGGGGGGGTTGAGACAGGAGCACCTATACAGTGAGGGGTATGTTGAGATAGGAGCACCTATACAGTGTGGGGTGTGTTGAGATAGGAACACCTATACAGTGAGGGTTGAGACAAGAGCACCTATACAATGAGGGGGTGGGGTTGAGACAGGAGCACCTATACAGTGAGGGGGTGGGGTTGAGACAGGAGCACTTATACAGTGTGGGGTGTGTTGAGACAGGAGCACCTATACAGTGTGGTGGTGATGATACAGTAGAGTCCTGAATTCATGCAGGCCAGCTTGCTTTGTGTGAATAGCAATGCACATCAGTGACCCTGCCTCAGACAAGATGAAGGGAAAGACTGGGGTTGTCTTCTGAAAGCTACACATGCCATGATACACATGTATGCCTACATACATGAATACATGCATGTATATGCACATACATCAATATACAATGATAATAATAAACCAAAACAGTCTGGAATGTATCATAGAAAGTGAGAATAGCCATCTACAGGAATAGGAATTAGGAAATTAAGAGCAATCAGAATTGCAGTCTTTGCTGGCTTTTATTTTCATTCACCATTTTATCTACTTTCTGCATTAATTTCATTTGTCTGGTTCCATTAATAAATTTTCACTTAATCTTCAATATGCATGATCCTAGGCTGAAAGAGGGTCAGACATTAAAGGCTTGCAAAGTCAGATGGTATAATTTGATTCCCTGGCACCCACATAAAGCCAGACTCAAAATGGCACATATGTCTTGAGTTCATTTGCAGCAACACGAGACCTTGGCACACTCACACACACACACACACACACACACACACACACACACACACACACACACACTAAATAAATAAATAAATAAATAAATAAATAAATAAATAAATAAATACAAAAATAAAAGCTGTCATTCCTAATGCAGAATTCTCCACCAGTGTCTTTAGATCCTGGTTATGTGCATGCAATGGTTAACTGTTTAGATTTTTCAGAGTATTAGTTTTAAACTCATCAGAGATGACACATCATTGGCTTGGTCCAGATTTGTTAAATTAATCCTTGCATGCTTGAAACTGGGGACAGAGGCCTTGCCACTTTCCCACAGGGAACTAAAGAGTATGCTTCCTGCAAAGGAAGTGTTTACAAGTTCTCAAAAGGCCAATTGGGCCAGCAGATTTGCAAGCCATGTCTACAATATGCTAATTCCTTTTATCCCTAAAGACAGAAATCTGCTCTTCTATTTTCTCCTTAGATCCACAGAGTCCTAATTTCCATAAAATTATAGCAAATTTTGATGTAAACCAAGTTTTTCTACACTGTGTGTTAAATTTGTTTAATACTTGTTCCTTGGTCTTCCAGGTCTTCCATAGGAATTGTAAAACAGATTAAAACTTTTCCTGAAAACTTGATCTTTATGACAATTTTAGTGAATATGTAAATCTATAAATATTTTATTTTACCCATAGGAATAGCTTAGTTTTTAATTTATTCATTTTTTTGTGTCTTCATGATTTATAATTGTTTTCATTACCCCAAGACATATTACTATTAGATTTATTTCTAGTTACCTTACAGATATATTTTTTAATATTAAACGAGGTTTATCATGTGAAACTTATTTGAGAAATTATTGATTATATGGTACTGTTGCTACTTTTTGTGTCACTTATTGAGTTGCTTAATTAGTTCCACTAGATAGAAGTTCTATATTTTGGTAACTATGAAAATATTGTATAATGACATTATTGATTTTTGTATGTTTCTTTGTGTAACTCCAAACTCACAGTCAATTGTTGGAATTTAGCACTCTCCTGGGCTCTCTTTGTGACTGCATATCTCACTTATCTTCAGAACTTCCTTTTTAAAAAGCCCAAATAGTGTTATGAAATGCACATATTAGAGGAACAGTCAGTTGACTTTGAGATAATTATATCTCAAAAATACACATGCATGTGCATAAAATGTATTTTGAACTATGTTCACTTTTATATCCTAATTCCCATTGTAATTTCCATATGAGCTATTTAACTGGATATTCAATTATTTTGAGTCTTTTGTTATTGGCTTAATTTAGATCAGGCTATTTTCATGGAATATTATTTTAGTACCAATTATTTGTAATGTGGTAATATTGCTATTGTGAACTATCACATTGTCAATTTGATCATCATATCCATATCAAGTTTATATAATTATTTTTAGCTCTAGAGCTATGCATATACTCATTAGACTAAACTATCTCTTCCTTCTTCTCCTCCTTAGGGGGTGGAATCCAGGGCTTCATGCACACAGAAAGTTTATTCTTCAAAATAATACTCTAACTAAGAGGTAGTTCATTCTAGAAGACATAATTTTACATCTTCTGGTACTCAATTGTGAATTCCTTCCTGTAGTCTCTGAGGCTGCACCAATTTTGCTTGGACATTTCAAGGTTCCTTAGTTCTTTATTGCAAATAATGTCATCGCTACATTCATTTTCTTATGGCTAGTCTCCTCCTCATATCATGGCTTTCCCCATCACTTTATCATGGTTCTTACACACATTTATAAATATATATTTTTAAAAATCCATTTGTAATTTTATTCTTAATAGAGTGTGAGAAATATACATTAATTTGATTAGCTGATATGCCTAAAATTATCTGGGTCATATTATTTTGAGTTTCTTTTTGACATCTTTGTTTCCTTTCACTTTTGCTTTGGGAGTTGAAATGTTTTAAAGAATTTATTTCTTTGCTTTGCTGCATTTTAAAATGTTATGTATTCTGAAACTCCCAGTTTTTAATATATAAATTTAATAATTGTAAAGAAATGCAATTGTTTTCTGCTCAGTTAGAAAGAAAACTAACCTTGAAGAATAGAATTATAACTAGTTCATGTCACTAATTTTTCCTAAAGTTAAAAAAATACTTTAACGGAAATATAGTTGTCATATTTAGAATCAATCATTATATTTGTGAATATTTCATTCACTTTGATGCTCCCTTGATTCTGATATCATGTGCCATTTGTAAAAATTTCCTTATTCTGAGCATGTAATTAGATGTGGATAGTATTTCCTCATTAGCACTTTGAAGATACTATACCACCTAATGGACTGAAAACAGGTTATCTCTGCTTTTCCTTAGATAACTTTGAGGATTTTTTCCCTTAATGAGATACACATGGTAGATGCAAAATAACTATTAACTTTCCTTCTTCCTTAATTCCATAAATGTGACATTAAAATGTTAAATAATGTAAAGACCTATAAAAATAAAAAATAGTGGGAAAACAACAGCATATCTTTGGAGTTTCTAACCTCTCTTGATCAACTGTAATTTACTTCAAAGCCCAACTGAAGTTGAATTTTTTCCAATCACTGGAAGTAACTCATAAGCAATCTGTTGGTACCCCATGAGAGAAAAAAGGTAGAAAAATTGCAAATGCTAGCTGTCTCTATAATATGATAATAACTTTTAGAGCTAGGAATAGGTAGATTAAGGCCACTAGATAACCTGAACAAAACAGATACAATTGGACCACTTGAACTCAGAAGAAGTCAGAAACAAACAACAAAAAACCACCAATCAAAGCAACTGTAACTAGCCTCCTCCAAGGAAGACAATGCTGTAGACATTAATCCAGAGACTGCAGAAATCCAGAGACACTGAAGACCTCAGTGGTAAAGCAGTCTTAAAACTCACCCACCATGACTCAGGAGCTGACAGGAAGAGGGGGCAGTAAGATTATAAGAGTCATGGTGGGGGAGAATATGGAGTCACCTTACCCAACCTTGTCATCAGGTATTGCTCTGTGGTCTATGCCAGGTCAAGGTTTGGTTTGTCAATCAGAGAAGTTAGAACTCCCAGGAAGATAAACTAAGTTATCTTGGCTAAAATGGAAGCAAGATGAAAAGGGGAGATGCTAGACAAGCTAGCTCTCTTTATTTCTATAATATATATTGGAGGCAATCTCAGTCCAGAATATGCCAAAGAAAGGCCTCATTAAAAACAATGCTAATTTTAACAAAAGCAAGTGATATTGGTCATGTTGCCTTTGACTCTCTCTGATGAGCTCTAGGTATCATAAAAATAGTTAGAAATTACAGTTTAAAACTGAGATACTTTCTGAAATTAACTTCACAGATATTTAAAATACATGAATAAATTATACTACCAAATCTTTTTATGGCATTTAAAATACAGAGAACTCATCAGGCTTTATAAGTACAATGTTTCCACAAGAAGGAAATGATGCCTTATGAAAGGTTCCCAGACATTTGACACAGCAACCTGTTCTTTTATAATCAAAGATTCCTAGGACTTGAATTATAATGAAACAATCTTTGCTGTGAAATCCACATCTCTGTATTTAAATCACTATTAAGTTTTCACCCACCTCACATTGTAATAGGACAAAGGCTGGTGTCCTGCAAAAGGAACATGGAAGTCCATGGACAAGACTGAGTAGGAAGCTTGGATTTCTGCTCTGCTTGACTCTCAATGTATTTCATTTTACATCCTACTCTTTATTCTTTCTAAACTTAGCCACAAAGAATATTTTACTGTGGCCTTGAGATGGTGTTAGGCAATAAAAAAGAAAATATCCTACAAAATTTTAAGACTAAGCTAAAGAAGATTAGCACCCGCTATTACCCCACTAACTTATAAAATCACTAAAGAATGAAATCCTATCTAATGCTCTAAAGATTATTTTGACCAGAGAAAAAGGATGAAAAACTTATTTCAGCATTAAAACTCACATTAGTCGATGATTGACTTAAACTAATGTTATGTTTCAGTTTCAAAAGATCTGACCAAAATACAGCAACATCAAACTACCTACCACACTGTCACCTCTCTTGTCACTCTCCTGAGCCACATTATAAAGTATGTCTGACCTACAAGGCCTCCAAGTTCTGATAATTGTTGTCAGATCCCTTTGATCTTATTCAGGGAAAATGCTGGTATATATTTACTTTTCATTATAGGAAAACACATCTTTTTGGAGGACCTCTTAGAAACATGCCTTAATATAACCGAGAAAATTGAGTATGGTTCCTCCAATACCAAAACAATTCCTGCATGGGAAATGATTGAATTAAATTGGGATTTTATAGCATATTGAGTAAACACTTCATCTTGGATATGCTAACACTACCTGGGGACCCTGAGAGATCTGTTTTTCCATTCCTATTTTTAAATTAGAATTGCAGGAGGCCTGACCAAGACCAAAGTTCTTGTTTTATCTATTCTCACAGTATCCAACTAAGACAAGACTTTGCTTTTTTTTTTTTTTTACACATTACTTAAGTCAGGGGAAAAATTGTGTTGAAACCACAAAAGGTTAGAAATAGTGTATAAGTCATTATGATGAAATTTCACATTGTGCTATTATTGACCCTATTTGCTAAAGCTACCACATAGCTACATCCTATGGTCAGAATTGTGCAACACTGATAAACAGTAATCTCCTTGACATTGGAAAGGGTTCCAGAGAGTAGTTGGACTCTAGGCCATTACTTAAAGCAAGAATAGGATTATGACAGTCGTTAGAAAGGTAAGAAGTGTTTTACCCAAGGGGGTTGAATTAATTAACTCAACAAATACTTAGAACAAATTATAATAGTTAAAGTAACCCCAGGTTTATATGTCTATGTGCTAGGCACTACACAAAGGACTTAATATGAATCATTGAAGTTATACAATTAAAATCATGCAAGTTAAACATTATCTGTATTCTCATTTTATAGATGAATCCCTGAGGTACTGAGGTTACTAGGCTTTTAAGAAGTAGAACCAGGGTTCAGTCAGTAGCAGGAGTCTCCAGAGTCCACATTGTTAAAAACAAGGGCATGAAATTGACTGCTTGGTTTTAAATCCTGATTCCATCTACAGTGCTTGGATCAGAGCCAAACACTGGCTAACCCTAAATGAATGTCAACTGTTTTAATTCTATTGCTAGTACTAATAAAACACTGCATGTCATGGCTATTATCTGGGGCCATGTGTAAGTTCTTCAGTGTATTGCAGATAACACAAATAAAATGATTTCCTGGCATCCTGAAATAAACAGATACATAATCCAGGGCTCTAAAGGGTAAAGTGTGCAAGGGATTCCTTTTGAATGAGGATCTCAAGAGGCCTCTCACAGGTGATGTTTGAGCAGGCTGGTGTCCTGGAAAGTTTCAGTGTATGCTTGGAGAGTAGCTAGGCTTGTTTACACAGGCCAGGGTGGGCAGTAAGAGGCGGGAAAGCAGCTATAAGTTAGATCTCATGGCATTGGAAAGAGGTGTTTATACAAGCCAGTGACAGATCAAAGGCATTTCAGAAAATCGTGGGTAACAGAGCAAGAAGGGAGGCGAGGAGGACTATGAGGGTATGTGGATGAGCAAGTTTCACTGTCATTTTACATATACCTTCATATTCAAATAGCGCACTAGACTCATTCATTTTTCCCCCTACCTTACATTTCACTGTTTTGATTCTTTGTTTCCTCATTTCAGAATAAGGGAGAGAAATTGACAAGTACATTCTAATCAAACTGTGAACTTCATGAACAATAGGTGTTTCACTTTGTGCCTGAATATTTTTACTAGTCAGTCTTGTGTATGATGGAGGCTCACAGACAGAAGCATCTTCCCTCTTGTGGTAAATTCTTACTTTTGTCTACTTGTCGTTCATTTAGCACATCACACTGTATCACTCATTTTTTTTCTTATTTGCACTTCTCTTTAACCAGACTGTAAGTTAAGTAAAAGAACAACCACATGTATGCCTATATCTCTCAGCAGAAATTAGCATATAATATATGCTCCAATAATATTTTCTTACTTGATTCATTCATACTATGTTTACAGTTCTGTATTTTGATGATAATGCATGTGAAAATTGCAGTGAGTTGGAAGATCTTTCAAGTTTACTTAAAGAACAGATTTGATATATGAAACTAAAAATCATTTCTTTTGTATCACTCTGCTTCTTTAGTAAAATAAAAAAAATCATTTTTTCTCAAAATATATACTGTAATCCATAATGTGAGACACTTATTTTTCAAATTAGAAAAATAAAGAGTCTCATATTTTCCAAATTAGGACATGTGATTTAAAATTACTTAAGGTTATTGTGGCTTTTGGGGGGATCTTTCATTATGACTTCTACATCACATTTTCTCAATGCTCTTTCGGACCATGGTGAAACCTATCCCTTGATCTTTGAAAATGGAATGTCCTGAGGCACTTTTAAGATCTCACAAGAACAGAAGCTTTGTTGATCTGGGAAACACTACAAGTCAATCTCCAGACTCTGTAGTGCTTCTGCTGAGAGTGTCTTAAGAGTCCAGTTTCTGTCAAACATTTGCAATTCTAGTTCAAATACAGTTTTTAAAGAATTAATTTACCTTCATTCAAGCTTCAAGATAATGTTTGCCTAAAGAAAGTTTACAAAGGAATAAGAAATTAAAAATTAACTATAAAAAGCCCTGTTTTAATTTTGCCAAACCTTAATGATTTGTTCAGTTCTACAAATCACAGAGTTACAAAATTTCCAAACGGATTTAGGATGGTCTTATTATCAACTCAGTATTTTAAGGAAAAATAGCAACTTATAAAAATAAATTCTTATAGTTGAATATATTGCTAATATAAACTTTAGTGGCAAATTACCAAACCTTCTTTCTTCTTTTAGTGATATTTGTTTTCTTTCTCGACCAAAAGAAAAAAAAAAAAACAGAAGTAATGATTGCTGTGGCCAACACAGATCTCCTACAAAGGGCACATTCTTTGAGCCAATAGTTGCACGGAGCTTTTTATTGTAAGCAGAATGTCTTCTTGTCTGATTTGTTTTTTTGTCTTACAAAGAGAAATGGATTGTATTCACTTCATTTAATGTCCACTCTATGTATCTTAAGAATTGTTGAAAGAGAAAAAAACAGGGTCAATAGGGTCATTTCTATCAATTAGAAAACTTCATTAAAAATCAACCCTTGATACTTAGATAACTAGTATACATATAATTATTTACATGTCCATAAAATGAATTAAATATATTATAAATATTGTTCTATTGCCCCCACTTTATCTAAAAAGATGCAGAGATTTCTTTTAAACCCTTTATATAAAAACAGTTGAATGGAATGAAGGATACTACTTAAAATTTCCTAGAAAGCCTAAAATGCATATAGTTAATTCCACACCAAGTTTACATAATGCATTTTTCTCATGACAAAAATGCTGATTATGATTTTTAAGGGTGCACTGTCTCCAAATTTCTCAATAAATTACTCACATTTTCCTTGTTTATCTGTCATTTGACTGAACCTCACAGTTACATCCATTAAGTTAAGAATGAACTCACTGTCAACTGTTTTCCTGTAGCAAACATGGTGACTCACTTTCCAAATAAAGGCATACCAAAATGAAAGTTTCCCAAGGGTATATTCTAGGTCAAGTTCTTTATGTTAATGAATTCCTTACGGAATAGTAAATTGCAAGAATATATTACCTTGTTCCTATAATACATGACCTGCCAGCAGGTAATTACCCATCAAAACAGACAGATGGCTAGGTCAGGTGACACTAGTGACCCCTGCAGGTAAAATATGTTAAAATACAATTGTAAAGGGACAACGATATGATTGCTTATTAGAATATGACTAGATACAATCAAACCTTTAATATTTATCAATGATTCCCAAGTTAATTTTCTATAATTATTTACTAATTGCAATTTGGGGATTTTGTAATCTACTAAATAAGAAATATGTTTGGGGATATTGTTAGTCATGGCTGAAGATATTTGCGTTTTGCATAGTTATAGTTTCTAGAGAAAGAGACCTATAACCACAGCCAATCAGTCATCCCAGGTTAAGTCAGTGAGACAGACACCACCAAATTCCAACACAACTTAAAGTAGAAGCACAGAGACTCTTAAGGTCACAACAACAACAATGAAACAGACTTAAAACTCACCCTCCATGACTCAGGGAACTGAGCGGAAGGGGGCAGAAAGATTTTAAGAGTCATGCTGGGAGAGATTACCCAGAGACATTGCCCCACTCAGCTACAGCAAATAAAGGGTGGCTGCCTCCTGTGCTATCCATAACCCCTTACCACATGGATGGATCCAGTGTGCCCACTGAGGAGGATACCCACTGGATTGGGGACAGGGAGGAGGGAAAAAGAAATACCAACACAATATTTGCTCATTCAATGTATCTAATTTTGGACAATAAAGATTTTTTAAAAAGATAAAAATATATGAAGACTGCACAGTGCACTCAAGTATTAAATAGTGATTCATTTTTTCCCATAGACACTTGAAGGCTACTTATTAATTTCCAAGCAACAAGAAAAATACTTAATGTCCTACTGTCAATGCAACAAATTAATTCTCTGATTCTCAGAACTTAGATTCTAGAGAGGAAACTAAGAGCAGCAAACAAGGTGCTAAAGAAATTAGCAGACCAAGCCTATAGATAATACCAGGTTGGAAGGAGAAGAGTGTATTTCCAGGCAACCGTGTTAGTTTGGGCTGCTACAATTCATAATTTAGAACGGGGTGTCTAAACAGCAAGAGTGTATTTCTCACCATTCTAGAGGCTTGGTCCATGATCAAGGCTCTGGTCATTTCATGTTCTCTTGAAGGCATTCTTGCTGGTTTGAGAAAGTTATTTGTTTATTTGTAAGGCTAAGTAAGGAGAGAGGGAGAAACAAAAGAGAAGAAAAAGAATGTGTTCAAGTTCTCTGTAGATAAGGGGCTCTACCTTTATGACTTTATGTAAACATGGTCACCTCCCAAAGGCTCTCCTTCCAAAATTATTACATGAGGGATAAGGTGTCATCACACATTTGGGGATGGTATGAACATTCAGTGCAAAAAGTCATCCTTGACTGGTTATAAACACGGGCTGACAATTACAAGGAAGTCATTGGAAGAGCTTGGGGGTTAGGAGTAGGGATGTGTTCCATCAGGCTCCTGCCCAGGAACACTAGGAGACCAACAATGTGCTGCAGAGCGTTTTGAGTGGGGCTCAGACTAAGAGCACCCCAAAGATTATCAGAGGGTATTCAATGGAATTTAGAAACAGGGCTGGCTCTCGCTGCTAGGGCAGGATACATCATAGTCCATAGACCTTCCAATCACCTGATAAGTGAGGAGGGGCCCCAGGGAGATGGCTAAATTATTACAGTGCTTTTAGCACAAAAATGAGGACTTGAATTCGGATTCACAGTACAAAGTAGAAAGCCGGGTGTGGCAGTACATGCCTGGCATCTCCATGCTGGACAGGTAGATACAGGAGGATCCCTGAGTTTATTAGCCAGCTAGTCTAGCTGAATTGGTGAACTCCAGGTTCAGAGAGAGACCCTATCTCAAAAAATTAGGTGAGGATGATTTCCTCTACCCTCAGTGTGCTGAGATTACAGAAGTGCATGAGCACATGTGGCAAAACCGATCCTTTTAAATGAGAAATGCCAAATATTAGAAAGAATAATGGAGAAATTTACCTTCCAAAGGTAAAGAGATTTTTCTTAAAAAATAAGCCCAACGTATAAATAAGTCAGTAAGGATTCAGTCTCTTCATCATGTTAAAAAAGAAAACAGAAAAAGACAATTCAGCCCAGTCCTAGAGAAAAAAAAAATGAGGTCAATTCACTTATTTGGCTTAAAGGAACATTCAAAAGTAAGAGCTTCTTGCATTTAGAATTTTACCAAAAGTTGTTGGCCTCATGCATCGCTAATTATCTTATTCTCTTTCACACAAAATGGTTTGGAGCTGGGAGGATTTTGCATGGCCTTGGGAAGCTTGCTTGCCAGGCCCTGTCATACATTAGGCCTCTGATTTCAAACCTGAACTTCAAGCATAAATGAAGGTGATCTGAATCATGGGCAAAAACATGGATTTAAAAAAAATATATGAATTTGAGAATAGTATGCCAATTCATTAGTAGCTGTTTTGCAAACTGGAATAACTAGTTTCTGGCAAGTTTTCAGAATTTCCATCAAATAAATCATAAACTAGGAACCTTTTTCAAACATTCTATAGAACCTTAAAATTTAACAAAGGAGAACGGTGAGATTAGCTAAAATTCAATCATCACCGAGCCCTCTTGCATTTGTCCTCGTTGCTGGGATGCACATTCACCCTCCTGTGTAGAAACATCATGTAAAGCCTGTCCGGGTTGAGGAACAAGTGATAAAGCTCATAGGTTGAACTATATCCTCCAACATGATAAGTTGAACTTTTCATCCCTGGCACTCAGAATGTGCACCTGTTTGGGAGCAGGGATTTTATAGATGTAATTGAGCTATAATAAGCATACAGCCAGGTAATATACTATAACACGGAGGTAGAGACACTCTGGGAAATAGCAGATTTATGGCAATAAAGAGAGTTAGCTTCAATAAATCATGGAATATCCAGGACTACAAGCAAACAACAGCAGCTAGAAGAGGGAAAATATGGACCTCCAACCCAGATTCCCAAGGGCAAGATGACCTTGAAGCACCTTGACCCCAGACATCTAGACTCCAGGACAAAAACAATACAACTGTATTGTTTCAAATGACCCAGTTTATGGTTCTTTGTTCCAGCAGCTCTAAGAAATTAATGCAAGAGAATAAGCCACACAGAGAAACCTAATTCACTAGAGTCTTCCATCTACAATACTTTACTTCGTGAAAACAAGAGAAGATGAGAACCACATGGAAGGAGATGACATTGAAAACATCTCATTCCTACCTTAATTCGGTTCAGCCCATGGAATGCCTTAGCAGAAAAATAAAACAAAGCAAAACAAAACAGTAAACAAACCAACAGTCCTTCCCTTATTGTTTCTTCTTTTCTGGGTCATTTATGCATCATTTATGTGATAGACAAATGTTTATTACTACCATTCCTCAAGAGACTATACAGCTCTGTGCCAGTCAGGCCTATCCCATTAAATTTATGCATCTTTAGCATCTGAGGTCCAATGCCAGGTTATTTTATTAGTGGTGATATATGAGAGTAAGAACACAATCTGATTTTTATTTTCAGACCTAGCACATGAAGTTGAGGCAGCATTAGGAAAACCTTGTTTTTATGACTGTAAACTGCATATAGCTGTGAGTATATCCATATGCATGATATTAAAATAGCCTATGTGTGCCTAAGTTCCTAAATTATAAAAATAGCACCCAGTGCAGAACTGTTGCTCTATACTCTGACCATTATAGTCCTCTGTCATGTCTTTCCTGAATAGCACTCTTTGCCATCTGTCTTAATCCATTTTCACAAACAAATTAAGGCAGTGAGCCAGTTGAGCTATGCAACTCTACTCTCTATCCTTCACTTCCCTACGCCTCTGTCAGAATCAATAAATACTCACTCAAAAGAGAGGGGCTAAGCAACTCATTAATCCTCCTGCTCATTGCTTCCAAAATATGTGTGGCTTGTTAGGTACTCTCTGAAATCCACAGTGTGAAGCACAGCTCTTGAGCTCTGTTAAAGACCGAGCTCTGCAGCCATAGATCGGGCAGAGAGGGATGTGCCAGAAATAATTAGAGTGGTGAATGTGTCCTGCAGTTTCTCCACTCACAATATTTTCCAAATAAGATCTTTTCTTTATACAAGATATGGATTGTCTTTGTTTCAGAGTCTTACCCAAGTATGGTGACTCCTTATTGTTTAAGTCTGTCCTTGAACATAAACAATGCTATGGGAGTTTCCAGTTTCATACAGCATTTTCTAAAGAACATAAAAAGAAAGTTCTTGAAACTCCCAAGAGTGACTAGTGATTATTGCTGACTTGTTTAGACTGAATGTGATACTAGACACAGTCTCCTTCCATCATTCATGTGAGGAATGTGACTATCAACACCATAGAAATTCACATGTAATATTGGGGGTTAAAGGAAACCAGACAAATAGAGATTTTGAATGGATCTGTATGCTTAGATGCCTCACTCTCCTTGACCTTAAAGTGGGAAGTGTGGCATCGTGGCTTTATTCTTCTAATTCTTTTATTGCCTCAAGTTTGGAGAATGTTATTGTTCCTCTCAGATTGTCCAACTTTAAGAGAGCTGATGTGAAAAATAACATCACCCTGAACTTGGTACCCTCCATTTTATTTTGTGTTGTTTTATTTTTATTATTTTTTTAGTTCGACTTGGCTGAAGCTATGATAGCTTTTCTTTATTGTTTAGAAACACCATTAATACTTACTGTGTGATTCATTTCCATGAACATTTTTCTACTCTTAGAGAGCTTTGATCCAAACAATGTATGCATTTATGTATGCATTTTAAAAACTCACATAATTATTTACTAAAAAAAAAACAAGAGAAAGGAGAGTGAAAGAGAGCCTATCCACTGAGATTTAAGAGTGACAGGTAAGCAGCAGAAAAACCTTTTGTCTGGAATGTAAGAAAATGATCTTGAGAAGTAAGCAGAATGTACCTCTCATCTTGTCAAAACCAAAGGTGTTCTATATGCACAAAATGTCCACTTCTCTATTCTCATACACAATTATCCCCAAAATTCTTTCTACTTGGAAATAACCAAATTGAAAATAAAACCTACACCCGTGAATACATTTTTATAAAATCACAAGCATGAAACCATTTTTCAGAAGGAAGATTTTGCTGAATCATAATTTCAAATATGTTTCCTAATATTCTATTTATTTATCCATTATTGTAACTCAGTGACAGAGTATGGAGCTAAAAGTATAAAGTATCAAAATTTTAGAGATGTTAGAATTAAGAACTTCCAAGCCTAATAATATGCTCCTTATTGAAAAACTTTCCTTTAATCATAAAAAAAAAATCCTCTGTATTTAATGGCCCTCTTTCCATTTAACAAATTTTTAAGGTAAGAATCATTGAATCAAGCTAGCTTTTCCAAGATGACATGTTTAAAAAAATGTCAGCATTGAAGATTGTATCCATGTTATTTTATCACAGAGTACAGATTGGGTATCTGCACCCAGGCAGCCTTGCTCACCAGAGGTCAGAGATGATGATTGCTACTGATTCACTAAATACCCTCAAATCAAAACATTCCCCCTCCTAATGAAGTGGACATGAGTCACGCTGTATGAGAACTGATAACAATGTATTTAACAATATGATTCTTAGCTTATTTTCTCTTTTTACCTCTCTTTTCCTTCCTCCTGTTTATCCTTCTTCTTCCTTTCTTTCTTTCTCTCCTCACTCTGTCTTGTCTTCCTATAAAAGAAAAAAGTATTTAAGGGCTGGATAGATTGCACAGTGGTTAAGGTACTTGCCTTCAAACACTAAGGACTGGAGTTCAATTCCCCAGTAACCACGTAAAGCCAAATGCATGAAGTGGTGCATGCGTCTGAAGTTAGTCTGCAGAGGCTTGAAGCCCTGGTGTAACTATTCTCTCTGTCTCTCTGGGCTTGCAAATAAACAAATAAAATTATATGTAATAAAAAAAAAAACATTTAAAGAGGCCAGATACCATACTGGCACATACCTGTGATCACAGTGCTCGGGATACTCAGGAAGGAGGGTTATAAGTTTTAAGTAAATATGAGTTACAAAGTGAGACCCTCCCACCCTCCCCCCAAAAAAGGAGAAACAATCTATGTGTGCTATACATGGCTAAAATCTCTTTTAAAAAATACCCACAAGTTGTGAAGTATAAATGATGAAAAATGATCACAGAACTCTTTTGGAAAAGCAATACTAATGATTTTAACATTAATTATTGAGTGAACTTTGCTTATTTAATACACAAAGCAGCAAGGTTCCCCTTTATTCCAGAAATTTTGATGATGTCTGGGAATATAAAGACAAAGCTATACCATACCTCAAAGCCTTTCCTTTATGGCAAGTAACATGTAAATGCATTAGAAATAGGGATCCTAAGTAAGTGTTTATAAGAGTCAAGATTTCATATGAGACTGGACATTTCAAGAACTTGTGCATGCTCTATAAAATAGTAGTAATAAAAACACCATACTGGCTTAGGAACAGACATATAGATCAATAAACTGGAACAGAAATTCTAGAAGTAACCATGCATGCCTACAGCCAACTGATTTTCATCCAAAGTTACTGAGACCACGCTTTGGAGAAAGATCAGTCTTTGAAAAAAAAAAAGATGCTATAAAAATTTAGCACACATAGGCAGCAGAATTAGATCTTGTTTCTTACCAGTTATAAAAATATCAGCTCAAAATGGATGAAACATCCAGCTATTAGACCTGAAAATATGAAGCTATTGGTCAAAAACACAAAGCCATACTTTAGGATAATGTTATGAACAAGGGTTATTTGGACAAGACCCCAAAAGCAAACAGACAAATCTGACTATAGCAAACTAAAAAGCTTTACACAGCAAAGGAACCAAACATCAGAGAGAAAAAAAAAGGCCACACAATGAAAGAAAATATTTACAAGCTATACTTCTGATAACAGTTTCACATTAAAAAGAATCTAGATCCTCAAAAGAAAAAAAAAAACCTCATTTGATTTTAAAGTCACAATCTCAAATGGCCAACAGACATATACTCAATACCACTAATCATCATGAAGGAAATATGAATGAAAACCACATTAGTATATGATCTTACCCACTAAGAAAGGCTATTGTCTAAGTGAGGAAAGATAGTAAGTACTACAGATGATGTAGAAAGAAGGAATCCTGGGCACTCTACGGCTGCAGCCAAAATGGAAATAAAATCTAAAGGTCCCCCAACACACACACACACACACACACACACACACACACACACACACACACACACATTCACAGTACATCTAGCATGGGATCAAGTAAGTTCAATACTGGGCTACATCAAAGAGGAATATGTATATTGAAGCCACACTTGCAGTCCTATGTATATTGAAGCATTACTCACTAAGCCAATAAAGGGAATTTACTCCCTCCCCCTCTGTCTATAAGCTGATGAATGCTTAAATACCTATACACCATGCAACAATATCCAGTCATGCAAATTATGAAATTATGGCATTTGCAACAACAAAGTCGGAACAGGGAATAATCACATTCAGTGAAGTAAGCTAGGCCAAGGGACAGGATGACGGCATGAGCTGTAGTGGATAGAACATAGACACTTTGATCTCACAGAAGGTGAGCGCAGAATGGTGGCTGAGGAAAGCAGAGAGAAGGAGGGGTGGAAAGAAGTTGATAAATGGATACTCAGTTGCTGTTAGAAGTAAGAAGCCCTGCTGGGTTCCTGCCCATGGGATGACTGCCTGAATGATTTGTGTGGTCAAGCTCAGACCACTTCAAGAAAGGACGGTGAATGCGTCCCCATCAACATTTGATATGTTTAGCTCAACAGCACCACGTATGCAAATATCAAAAAATCACAAGCTAATTAGCCCGACAGTAAGTACAATTGTATGGGTTTATGTATAAGCTTAATACTATATTAAAAATGAACCAGAAATGAATTTCTTTTTCTTGGCCAGGACTTAAAAGGTTGCACAGAATCAATACTGATTGGTTTTCCAGCCTTGCTTCCCTGCTTTCCCTCTCAGCTCGGCAATGTCCCCTCAGTGGTGTTCTGGCTCTCCTTGACCAGTCTGAGCTGATCCCTGCCTTAGTTCTTGGCACCAGATGTCCTCTGTTGGGAACACCCAGCCCCAGGTTGCCTGGTGCTTTCCTCTGTCACTTCCAGCCCAGCTCAGATGTCAGCTCCTCAGAAAGGTGTCCACTTTAAAATAGATGCCCCCATGTCCAGCATCCCCTCCCTTCTGCATGTGCTGTCCTTCCACGTTCTGAGTCTTCCCAGAACTTAGCAGTGTTACATCATGAGGCCTGACTTGCTCTGAGACTGCACATGACTAGGAGCAGGCATGTTCTATTGGCCCCAAGTCCTCAGTTCCTAGATCATGGCTAGCCTATCACAAGGATTCCAAAATGCATTTTGAAGAAAGGAACTGTGAAGTGGATGGCGTAGGAGTGAAGAGCTTCTGCTGCCTGGTCTGATCCAATGGAAGGAGAGAGGGCCTATGCAAAGCCATTCGTCACAGGGAGAATGATGTATTTTTTCTGAACTTCTGTTTCGTCAGCAGTGAGTGGAGTACGGCACTTGGCCAGTTTAAATTTTCTGCAAGGGGAAATAAAGCACTAGAAGGTACTCCATAAATGATTGCCATTATTCCAATCAATACTGGGAATAATGAATTTTTTTTATACTTCTTATGTTGACATTATGGATGAGAAAGCTTAAAAACTTGCCTATTCCATTTTGTTTATCTTGAAAGGATACCTTTTAAATATCAGTGATTAGATATTTGTAAAGGCAACAGGGACTTTAGAGTATTTTGCATATGAAATAAGATATTCATGTAGGCTGGATTTTCAGATGCAGTCAGATGATAAATTGGGCCATAAAGTATGAATACTTTATCTAGCAATGAAGGAGTACTACAGATGAATAGAAGAGATATAATGGTTGGTCATAAAATATGATTAACCTAGTTGAAACAAAAGGCCTTAGTACCTCACAAGTGGTGAACTCATTAGTGGGTTATAGGGGTTCCACATGAGTGAAGAAATCATGTATAATGCCTGCTCATTACATACCCTATTTATTCCTAGGATACCTTTTCGAAGCTTGTTTGCTTCAATTAAATTTAACGAAAAGAGGAAAAAACATGCTACAAGAATATACCAACCAGTTTTTAAAACAGTTTTATTATAGAAAGTTAGTCTGTGTTAATCAGAAGAAACTTAAGTCTTAATGACAGAGCTGGTTTGGTGTGAATTCCATGTATGAACAAGCCATTTAACATTGGTTTAAAATGAAGCCTTTTATGAAGCGGAACCATTTGATGGGCTCTTTCTATGAGGATCATGCTGGCCTGTTAGCTCTCTCCTTTTTATGATTACTGTTACTGCTTTGTGGCTACAGTTTCACAACTACTTCTGTGACTTTGGGAAGTATAATTAACCAGGCTGGAAGTCAGTTTCACACCAGTGTTGCCTATCTCAGAACTCAAAGCAAGACAAGGTCTGAGGATGCTGAAAACCCTTTGATTGATCATGGACAATTGTTACAGCACATTTAGCCCTGTGCTTTTGTAGCCTAAGCTTTCAATAAACATTCCCAGAGAGATAGTCTCTGCTATATTGGGCCCAGGCACTTTACACAGAGAAAAGTAGGGCAGGAATCTGAGTACCTCCCTTAACTATAGGATGAATTTCAAGATAGGAGTTGATAGAGTGGGAATCTACCAATGGTAATTTCATACTTTTCCATTAAAAGAGATTAAAGATTAAACTAATATAGATTCTAATGTATTTGTGCATGGCAAAAATGTTCAAAACATTGTTTGAAAACATTGTACTATTTCTTTTGATTGTTCAATGGGAATCATGTACTCAATTTCAAAATTTGTTATATGCTATAATATATATTCGAAATTCATATTTAAAACATCAAATTGCACATTGTTTTTAATTTGCCAATTTGTCCCATTAGTCAATCATTCGTATGCATATTTTAGAGGTTTCTGAATGTATGATAGTCAAAACCTGAAGTTGAGGACACAAAATTGTCATTTTTCAATGAAAGAGGTCACAGACCTTAGGCAGTGTTGATGCAAATAGTCTCTTTAATAAAAATGAAAAGAGTTTGATGATTAATTAGCAAAGTAATCAAAATTGAAAATATTTTTCTTGGGTTGGGCTGTTGATGGTATCCTGGCAGATTCAGAATATAGTAAAGGCCATACAGAGTAAGTAAGGTTGAGGAGCCTGGACACTGGACCTGGGATGATGAGTTGAACCCAGATCAGATTCTGTGAAGAATGACATAGACCATGCTACTTAACCAGCCTGGGCCTCAGTTTCCTTATTTATAAAATGTGAACAGATAAAAGTCACTATTTCACGGATTGCAAGATCTATGCAGGCAATACTAAGAACAGAATTGCACAGATTTCAAAATATATATATTAGCTGTCACTAGCAGAAATAAAATATTTACATAAATGAATCATGATAATTGGAATTACAATGTGATAAATGATATTCATGTATGCAATAAGCTTTTATAGACAGATAACTAGCTGATAAGTGTTAGCAGTGTCAAGATACTAGTAAACTGGAAGTCTTAGATGATGAAGACACTGCTTATGGGGAGAGAGAATCAAATAATTTCTCCACTTGTCTTTTCAAAAATGTTGCACTGTAGCTTTTTGTAATATGTCAGAATTAAAATATTGTTATATTGACTTGAACTGACACATCTTAGTGATGCATATGCAGTAACGGTATATTCCTTAAACATTAAGGAAACAGGAAGGGAGAGATTAAAATCAAACAGAGTAATAGATGACTACAGACACGTATATTTTTTAATCCTAACTCCATAGAATCAATAAACTATTGTTCCAAAAGTAGGATCTATTTATAGATCTTTTAAAAAGCAGCGTTAATACTCATCCACCACGACTCAGGGAACAATGCGGAAGAGAGGGGGGAAGATTGTGAGAGCCATGGTGGGGGAGATTATCCAGAGGCATGGCCAGGAGAACCTGGCTGAATACTAGGCTATCCATGGTCCCCTGTCACAAGGACTGATCCAGACGACCCATGGAGGAGGTTATCCAGCAGATTGGGGAGGGGAGGGCAGCGGGGAATTGGGGATAACAACTCATTATGGACAATAAAAAAAAGTAATACAGCATCATCATGATTTTTCTTTTATTTTTGAGACAGGATCTCTGTTATAGCCCTGGCTGGCCTCAAGTTCATTATATAGTTCATTCGTAGTTGACCATGAACTTTCTTCATCTCAAAAATATTGGGTTTAGAGCCAATATTTAGGCATGAGCCACCTCACCCTGTAGAAAAAATTCTTCATGTTTTAAAAAAAAAACTCTTCAGCAAAATTCATAATACTTTCTCACTAAAACAAAAGAAAAAGTATCAAGATTAAATTGAGTAACAGTTTATTGAAATGGGATTGAGTGGCACAACGAGCAGGGCACCTCCTCCTTGGACCTTGCTACTAGCAGAAATATTTAATAATATACTTTGGTCTTAGAGCAGGAACTTCATTGTGTGGTCAACAACACAGCGGGTCTATGTGATTGTGGCGGTAGAAACAGAAATGCAAAAGTAAAAAGAATGTGATTATTGCTTGCTCAGCTATAGAAGGTACATGGATAATCACCCTGGTCAAGCCTTAGCAGGCATCAGAGAGGAGGTGGGTGAAAGAATGGAATCATCAGAGCATGGAGGAGTGCTATAACAAGGATGTCTTCTGGACACACCATGGCTGGTGCACTCTTTAACTCAGAGCAGCTGTGTTTTTCTGCACAAGATTAAGCCCCTCAAAGTTGGGGAGGGTTTGATAAGCTTTCACTCCTTCAAGAAGAGTCAGTTAAAGGCTGCTGGGGTCGATGAAGACATTTTCTTCACTGGAGTGAAGTCACTGGTAAACTGCCTGTGCTCATATAAGTAACCCCTTACCCATTCTTCTGTCAACAACCTAATTTCATTCAGTGGGTCAAACACTCACACAGGAAAGTACGAAGGGGCTACTTGGGAAGAGGAAATGGGTTAGCAGAAGATGCAGGGGGGTTAAGAGAGGGTAATGGTGATGAATATGATCAAGTTATATGCATGTATGAAATTGTCAATAAATTAAATTTTTAAAAAACCATTAGAAGACTCTGCTTGTTTTAAAATTACTAAATTTATTTACTTTAAAATTACTCATTTATCCAATGTTTCATCCTGCATACCTTAGCAAACTTCTACTTACTTTCACAGTATAGTCTGTAGAAACTATTAATATTGTTACTCTCATTTCTCCTACCCTTTTAGCTGCATTTTTGCCTTGCCACAAGTTTTCAAAGGGCTAATTTTATTTTTCCATGAGTAATAAGGATTGAACATGACACTCTGCAGATGCCAGACAAGCACTCTACTGCTGATCTACAACTGCAGCCTTCTTTCCTTTTTCCATTTATTTTTTGAATTATTCATTTTTTTAAGAAGTAGAAGATTTGTATGTACAATTCATATATAGGTACCACCATGTCCCTCCTCCCTGCCCCTATTCCACTGAGGCCTTTCCTCAGTGGCATTGCTGGAATGTGCCATAGAATGAAGGGCTGAGTTGTGCCAGCAGCAGACAATGAGGAGGGTGTGGCAATGCCTCTGAATATCCCCCCATCATGCCTCTTACAATCTTTCTGCTCCTCTCTTCTGAAGTGTTCCCTGAGACATGGTAGGTGAGTTTTAAGTCTGCTTTAGTGTTGAGATCTCAGCAGCCTCTGGATTTCTGTTTTGTAAAATTTTGTGTATTCTCAGTCTCCATGACTATAGCTCAGATTTGCAGGCTCACTGGAAGCAGCACTCTTGTTCATCTCTCCACTTCCTCTATGGTTTCACCAGGGCCCTAGCTGATGTGTTAGGGGTGGTTCTTCTCCTGCCAGGGAGTCAGCTCTCAGTTCTGTTATTGTTCTTAGAATTAGGTTGTCCACAGTTATCATTCATTTCTGAAAAATAAAAACAGAATCTCCAATGGAGAGTGAGATCAGCATAGGTTAAATGAGACAAGCATTGTTAATTTAGCCAGATTATAGTGGGCATAGCTTCTCTATAGGCCCATGATTGGTGGAAGCTTCCCCTTGGAGTCCAGATTCTTGGTCTCCATGGGAATTTGGCTTAGTTCTCAGTTCCAGCTGAGGGTTCCTGGCCACTGAGCAGATCTCAGCCAGTCAGAAAGCCACTGATTAAGTGCCTAGGTTGAGTGCATTATTGCACAGGTGTGTACATCTTGTCATGTAGGCTGCTATTATATAGCAGTGTCCCCTGCTTTCTCCCAACATTGTTGACTAGTCTCCCTGACAGCTTGTTTAGGGTATTCCAGCACTATTTGGGCAAACCATCTGGGAACTGCCTTCCTTCCAGATTCCAGCTGAGTCTCTAGATACCTCTGAAGGCAGCCTGTGGTGTCTTCAACAATAGGGTCATATCTTTAACCTTGGGCAGGTAATCAAGTGCTTTGACTGAAGAATGTCTTGTTTTGGGGACCTCATAGGACTCTCTGTTCAACAGCTAACTGTGGTATATACTAATGTATGCATCTTGCTAAGTTATCTAAGTTGGTTATGAACAAAATTTTCAGCACACATACACTCCTTTTGCCTAATCTCCCAGAGTCCCTTGATTCCAGGCAAGTACTACCACAACCAGCTTGATCTTCCTTCTTGCTATATTCAGCTGTAATTTTTCCTGCTATTTAATATTCTTTGGAAGAAGATTATAACAATTTAGTTATCATTCTCCTGTGAGTGGACATTTTATACACAGCTTTTCTATGATAATAGCTGAAAATATTGATTGTATACAACAAAACCAAAAAACAAGATGTATCTAATTGATACCAATTTAACAAAGCTTAAAACAAGAAAATATTTGTCATATGCAATTTTAAGTAACACATTGTTAAGGTAAGAAAAATCTCACACACTAAAGTCTTGATAGTGAGTTAAAAATGGAGACAAGCACACTGATTAGACAGTGTTGGTAATGTCCTCTCGGATATTTAGGGTGGGTTCATGAAGGTTCATTATTAAACCTTCATCATTATTTCCCCTCATAACCTGTGTAGTATTTTACACACAGAAACTGTTAAAGACACTTTCAAAATCAGAAAACCCAATGTTACATTTGTTCTTTAAATTACCCCTGGCATGAAGCTGGCTAAATACAAATCCTTTTGTTTTACAGATTAATGATAAAAATTTCAGAAATTTGTTCAAAGCTTAATTAATTTTTAATTAAATTTTTGAAATTGGCTAAAAATTATTCTGTTAACCAATTGATTAATCACTTTGACAATCATGCCCTCTATTGTACAGAAAGGTACTGGTGTCCACCTGGCGATTCAGCCTCAAGCCTGAGAATTATTCATAAATGCTTCTCTTTGTGTGTCCATAAGTGATTGGATACCAATTCATTTTAATATTATCTTCTTAAAAGACTGAGCTCATTTCTCTGTGCCCCCATGATTTCACAGATCATCTCATCTTCATTTTCTTCTCACACTGTGAAAAATACTGTACCTTGTTTCCATACAATCACATTGTGTCTCCACTAAAACCTTTGTCAGACTGCAAACCAGAACGCATCTTATGCAGTAACAGTGGCCCTGACTTTGATTACTAATATTGTTTCTTGGCTCCCATTTCATCCATAATGAAGCCAGTGATTGCTGGGAGGGCATCACAACCCCTTGCCGCCTGGCTCCTGCTGAGCTCTCTCAGTACTTTTCCATTTCCCCATTCATACCTCTCATTGGTGGCTTCCAGATCAGTGACCCCCTTACAACACTTCTTCCAAAATAATAATCCCACATTACAAATCAAAAACAATTTACACTAAATAGTAATTGACCAATTAGTATAATGCCACATTTTGTAGAATTAAATGAATTCCATTTACTCTGAAAGAACTACGAGATGGCCCTAGTTTAAGCATTGAAATACCTCAATGAATAAAGTGCAATTCTTCCATTCAAGGAGCCTACATTCTATTTCAACTATATTTTAAGATACTTGTTGATTAATTGATTAGATTTAAAACTTTTATATTTCAAAGTAAAATCAAACAAAAGCAAAACAATCAACAAAAGCCCTTATGTATTTTAAATCACAAAAACTTTTCTTGCCAGCCATTGGATATTCATGAACTCTTAGAGCTTTGCCCTCCCCACTTCCTACTGAGGGAACCAACTGTTTTAAGTGCCTGTTCCATAAAGCTAGGTCAGATAAATTGTGGAGTACTTGATATTGTCTTATTCAATGTTTAGCTGGTATTTTTCACCTTTTCTCCTTCTCTGCATGCTAGGGACCCAGTTTTATATTTTTCCTCAGTGTCATGGTTTGATCCAGGTGTCCCCCACAAACAAATGAATGTGTTCTGATAGATCGATCCTCAGCTGATAGCAGTTTGGGTTTTACAACCTCGATGAAGCTGTGTTGTTGGGGGCGGGCTTATGGGGGTTATAAGCCAGCTTCCCCTTGACAGTATTCGGCACACCTTCCTGCCGCTGTTTGCAGTGCTGTGGCAGAGGTGATGTCCACCATTATAAACAGAAATGTCCTCATCACAGTCACCATCTTCTCTTTAAGTGAAGAACTTTCCTACTAATTTATGCTCAGTGCTCAGGTAGATTAGAGATAACAGAGCCCCTGAAAATAAAGTAAAAGTTGCTGAAGAGAAATGTCTTTGAGTCTATTGGGGATAGGGATATGTGTCTTTCTTCTCTATCCTTAAAGAAGTCTCTGCAGCTTCCACTTTGCTACAGGTTGGAAATGCATTAGGGGAATCTAGTTTCTCCTTATCTCTTTCCTTTCAAGAAGTGACTGGAATCCTAGCTTGAGAACTGGACTCACCCACTCTGCCCCAGTTCATTAAATTCCCATCAAACACTCCAATCAGGGTCTCTAAGAGGGCTTTCCCATTTCTAGGAAAGCCTTTCTGTGCAGAAACTCTGCCTACTTTCCTTCTCTTAAGCTCTATAATAAAATCTGTCTAACCATCCCCCTCTATAGTCTGTGGATGTCATTCACTGAAATTCACAAGACTCAGTGGAATTTCTGTATGGCTGTTAGCATTTGGCACCCTAACTCCTGAATTATAGTCCAACCAAGAGCTGATAAAAATTCCATCCCCCAATTCCATTATCAATTCCAGGGCTAAAAATCTCTCCTGCTTTTAATTTCAGCTCAGTTGAGTTCATTCTCTTGTGGGACTTCTGACTTCGTTCTTGATAGTCTTGAATGAAGTTGTCCTTGCAGTGTTTTTCTGGTGAAAATTTTCATAGAGAGTTCCAGTTTTGTGTGCCTTTGTTCTCTCCACTTCTGTTGCTCTGCAGGGCAGTAGGTCCATTTTACTTCTTTTACTAAATCCTGTATCAGAGTGGTGTCTTTTTTTAAAGAGAAGAAGGAAATAAACATTTTTCAGATGTATGAATCTGTGGTCACATCATTTTACTTAAAATGTATATCAGAAAAGAGAGTTTCTACAAACTGCAAAGCTTTTAAATATTATCAAAATGAAAATACAAATTTGAAATGCATTTGTGGATATAGTACCCTACAATGTGTGCCTTGTCCCTTAGAAACTTGCCAAGGACCCTGGGAAACATGTCAGAGGAAGTCCTCCAGAGCCTTGATCAATTCTCCTCCTGGTGTGATGCCCATTACTATGCAAAATGTGCAGTAAAAGCTCGCTCTGAATTTTAACTTTCTGTCTTTAAAGAGCCATGTTTCTAAGAGAAGGGACTGAGAATCTCCAACTAGCAAGTAGAACTTTCTGTTAAAGAACACTGACCTTTGACAGTGCAAAGATACCATTTGGAATTTCACTCATTTATTAATTTTTTTCTATTCTCTGGTTTAAAACCCTGCAATTTTGCCCTCTCAGTCTGAACTTGCCCATGATGCATACTGTCAGTCGACCTTTCTGCTCTCCTTTTAGAAAAGACTGTCTATATCAAATAGCTTTGACTTTTAACAACTGGCAAACAGAGCCTGGGATTGTTGCGTACTGCTTAAACAAATGATTTCCCTGTGTAACATGAGCTAAGGGACTCAGGGTTTTAATGTAGCCACATTCACTGAAATGACAGAAAAAAACCTATATTTGCTTATGATCTAATACAAAAATTCAGTGATTTTTTTATAATGAAAGTTCATATTATATCTTAAATAATACTAATTTTCATCAACACTAGATATATTTTTGCTTACCTGTGTATTAAAATATACAGATATCTACATTTGATATGTTACTAGGATAAACTTATTAATATAATATGAATACACAGAAAAAAAGCAGATTTCTCATACAACTTTTCCCTTACAAACATTCTTTTTTTTCACAAGATAAATTTCTCAGTAAAGTTACTAAGCAAATCAATAAAGTAGCCATTTACTACACTGATAGTTTTTATTTTTTAAAAAAAATTTTATATATTTTATTTATTCATTTTCAAGCAGAGATACACACACAGAAAGATAGATGATAGATAGATAGATAGAGAGAGAGAGAGAGAGAGAGAGAGAGAGAGAGAGAGAGAGAGAGAGAGAGAAGCACCAGGGCCACCACCTTGTGGGTCTGGTTTATGTGGGTCCTGGGGAATTGAACCCAGGGCCTTAGGCACTGGAGGAAAGTGCCTTAAATGCTGAGTCATCTCTCCAGCCCTAGTTTTTATTTTGACTAATGAATCATGTGTACTTTATAGCAATAAGGATATACATAGATAATCCAGAAGTTGACTGAACATATAGGGAATAGCAACAGCTGTGGGGGACATGTGGGTGCAGGAGGAGAACCTGACCTCAGGAAAGCAAAACCAACAACAACATATCCTGTGTGTGCCAGCATAACAGCCAAGAATGCACAGCTGAAGGAATTTCTGAGATACCGGCTCTTGAAAGATATCTGAACTTCAGAATGCTATTATACTCAAATAGGATAGAATGAAATAGGCAGTGGATATCCCCCTTCCTGCTCCCAAGCATTTGGTCACACTTTCCTGATCCATGCATTTAGTATATGGCTCATAAATGTGGATTTACTAAACTAGGAGAATCTACTGGCTGTAACTCCATTGTAAAGTGCACTTGTTAACTTTTCTCCCCTGAAGGAAAGTTAAAAGTAGTGTCCTTAAAGTGGCAGTGGCTTTAATGAGGGTGAGTCAGAACACTCAGGGAGGCAAATCCATTTATATTTATTACACAACACTTTTAACTGGGACCATTTTTAAAAGGCCAAATGACAGACAGGGGCCAAGATTAGATGTATCTTTGGCAGGGTGAGGGTTTAAGAAAGAGAAACAAGGGGAAGGAACAGCAGGAAGAGCAGGAGGAGGGAGAAGAGGAAAAGGAGGAAGAAGAAAAGGAAAATGAAGAAGAGGAGTAGGAAGAAGAAAGAGGAGGAGGAGAAGTGGATTTCAACAAGGACAACAAGAAAGTGTTCTTAGTAATTTCCCAACTAAAATGTGCAGCATGAGTTTGTGCCTTAAATCACAATAGGAGGAGGAAAGAACCCAAACCTTGGGAAACAAGGTTGCTATTGTATCTGCCAAGGCTCAAAGAAAAAGTTAGAGTCATTTTCCAAATCCACCAGGAAACTGGTGTGCTATTTCTAAGAAAAAGAAAAGAAAGAAAAAGAAAAAAAAAACTTGCTTCTAAGAAAAAGGGATTAGACTTATTTTCTTGTTTCACATTCAATGACAGCAAGAAATTTGATAACTAATGAACTACAGTACATAGAGTAGAAATAAACGTTCTTGCACTGCAAGATAAACGAATTCTAAGACTGATCAAGTGACAGTATTTTATATTGGACACGTGACATCTCTGACCAAACTTGGTTGTTGACTCTTTCTAAAAATTATAATGCTGCTTCTGAAAATGACAGTCATGGCTACACTCTTGTAATTAAAGAATGATTTAAATCATGAGTTTGCCCTGGGTTTGGGGCATATATTTTTTTTTTCTTGTGAAGCCATATAAAAACTTTGGCACAAGTCTAAAATAAATGAATATCTACCCAGAAGTAAATATTACTGAGATATACTGATTCCAATAATAATGACGCTAATAATATCTATTATAATAATTTTACATAACAAGAAGGAACCCACAGCCTGTTCTTGAGTTTGCTAGAGTCAAGAAAAGTGGAAGTTGTGTCCTCTGACTGTGTACTCATAGACTTCTCCAGGAAGTCCCTATAGAGGGAAGAAGCAACACCTCTGTGCTATCATCAACTAGAACATTGTTTGAAACTCAGTAAATGTCAGATTCCTGAAAACTTAATAAGGCAAATTTGAGCATAATTCAAAAATTGCTACTGATAGTAGAAGCTACTTAGAAAGTCAGGGAAATCTACCTAGTAGATTGAACCTTGCTAAATGTAAGGTCTTAATAAAGCTTGTAGGACAGATTGAGGAAATCAAATTATGCAAAAAATCTGTTTCTGAGGCCATGCATGCAATAAGGATTTTACTTTATAATTTATATATTTATATATTTTACTTTATATATATATATTTATAAATATATATAATGATGAATTTCAGTAGTTAAAATAATTGTTTTATAATATATATTTCTAATTGTTAATTATTGTTTTCTTATTAAATATAGTGAGACCTTAAAATTTAAAAAATTAGGGCTGAGGTGATGACTCAGGGTTTAAAAACAATTGATTGCAAAATACGCTGGACTGGGTAAAATTCCCAGTGTCCACATAAAGCCAGATGCAAAAGTACAACATGCATCTGAAATACTTTACATATATAAGTACCCTTTTATCAACCCTCCCCAATTCCCTGGAGTTATGGTATTCACTGTCGGGTAGCAGGGGAGGGAGAGGGGAAAACATGCCTCAGAGTATTCCTACCCACTCTGTGGCTCTTATAATCTTTCTGCTCTCTCTTCCATAATGTTCCCTGATTTAGTGTTGAGTTCTCTTTTGCCTCTGGATTTCTTTTTGGTGAGTTTGGATTGTTCACCATGTCAGTTACTATAGCCCTAGAGCCAACTGTCAGGCTAACAGTGAAAGCAGGGCATGTCCTAGCTTCCTCTGTCATTTTCTTGGGCCCAGGAAGATGTGGTAGAAGAGGCACATCTCATGGTGGACAGTCAACTATCTCTGGTCATATTGGTGGAAATTTGTCCTCCTGTGTTTTCTCTGCTATCTATAAAATAAAACAGATTCTCTGACTAAGAGTGAGGCCAGCTTTGGTTAAAGGGAGAGATATCGAGCTATTTGACTTTTTGTTATGCAAACCCATTTTGCTTTATGAGAGAGCAGTGAGGGCTTCCTTCTGAAGTTTATCAGTTTCCTGACTTAGTTCCTAGAATCAGATATGAAGAGGCCTTGTGGTACCACTGCTCCATTATAAAAACAAAAAGGAGGAGCTGTGGGACCCTATTGAGAGGCACAGAGGATACAGGGTTAAAAGAAAAGTTGAGACTGGCCTGAAACCCCGATAGTCTCATCCTGAGACCTGCAGGAGTTTTCTGCCTTCCCCAAACCTCGAGCCACCTGGTGGGCCCTAGCAAACCCTGATAAGTCTAGGCAATTCAAGGCCTGAGTTTATTGGAGTTTATTGGAGTTCACATTCAGCTATAAGATAATAATCCTGGGAAATGAGAAAGTTTGAAGGTCACAGCTCCTCTACAGCCACCTCCATCTGTTACATGCCTACAGTCACATAACTCCAGCCACCTGGGGCTGAGAAAGTTCCCCCAATTTATCTATGCAAACCAGACATAGAGGGTTACTGGCCCCTGTCAATCCTTTCATGGAACATCCACAGACTGCTCTGCCCTGGCCATTCCACTTGCTGCTTCTGCCTTTGCATTTTCCAACCCACCCCATTCTAATAAATGAGCTAATCACTGCAATGGTCTTCCAATTCTGCCTCTCATTGGCTCACTGCTGTCCCAAGACTGTCCACACAGGTTCATGGATAAACTGGGAGTTGATGCACAGAGGCTCCCAAATTAATCCATGGACCCTCAGAGTCCAGTTAGAGAACAGTGAGTTACCTGCAAAGGCTATATGCCACTATTGTTCAAGTGTGTACTTCTTTCTTTTACATAAGATATTTTTATTTTTTTAAATATTTATTATTCAAAATTAGATACATTGTATGAGCAAATATTGTATTGGTATTCCCATTCTCCCCTCTCTGTGCCCAATCCACTGGATATCCCCCTCAGTGGGCATACTGGATTAACCGATGAGGTAAGGGATTATGGATAGCACAGGGGTCATCCAGGTTCCCCACTTTGTGTGTTGTAGCTGAGGGGGGCAATGTCTCTGGATATTCTCCCCCACCATGGCTCTTATATTCTTTCCTCCCCCTCTTCTGCTCACTTCCCTGAGTCATGAAGGGTGATTTTTAAGTATGTTTTATTGTTGAGATCTTAAGAGTCTCTGTGCTTCTACTTTAAGTGTGTTGGAAGTTGTGGGTGTCTGTCCCTCTGACTTATCCTCAGTTGACTGATTAGGGTGTGGTTATAGGTCTCTTGCTGATCCTGTCACTCTCTCAAGGGTTTCTATTGGAGTCTACATGATAGGCCTGGGGTGGTTCCTCTCTTTCCGGGATGTCAGTTTCTGCCTGTGGCTCCTTGGTGGAGTTGGAATATCCATGGCTCTCTCACTGCATTCTGAAAAACACAAAGAGAATCACCATCATAGAATGAGATCAGTATAGGTTAAATGAGATACAAATTTCTAATTTGGAAAGATTCTATTGAAATGAGCCTCTCTGTAGTTCTCTGGTAATGGGAATTTTCTTTTGGAGACTCAATGGATTTTGCCATGATTCCCATTTCCAGTTAAGGGTTCCTTGTCACTGAGTGGATTTCTTGGCCAATTTAAAAGCTGGTAATTAACCACCCAGGTTTTGGAGCCTCTATTGCACAAGTGATCACTTCTTGGCTTGCTGGTCTCTCCCAGGAGGAAGTGTGTTCAGCCTTCTCATGATGACAGTCTGCATTTCATATCAGTGGTCTCTGTTTTCTCCAAATATCATTGACCAATTTCCACTGGCAGCTTATGAATCTCCTTGGAGCACTGCACTTGCTACCATCTAGTGACTGGTTACCATTCTGGAGCTTGCAGGGTCTCTTGGTGTTTTTTGGTGTCTTTTGGTGGTGTCTTTAGCAATATGATCTTACCTTTGGCCTGGGGTGGGTTCAAGAGTTTTGACAAAATCCTGTCTTGTTTTGGGGACCTCTCAGGTCTCTTTGATCAATAGCTCAGTTTGGGAAGGATCCAATGACTATGACAGGGAATTACAGGTTTGATCAATTTTTTATCGGGTTTGGCTTCCTCCCATTCTATTATTGGCCTCTCTTACTAGATAAGATAATAGCCACTTCTTCCTCAAAAACTTACTGTATGAAATTAAGGATTTTATGATTTTGATTCATTATTGGTTTAGATTATTGTTTTCGACCTCCCTTTACTTCCCCCATTCCCTCTACTTCTTTCACAGTCTCTCATTTCTCCTGCTAGGTTTGTTTAGTGTTTAAGCTTAACCTAGTTAGAAACCACATATGAGGGAGAATATGCAGCATTAGATTCTCTGTTCTTTTGTGATTTCACTAAGTAAGATCTGCTCCAAGTCAGTCCACTTTTCTCTAAATTTCATTATGTCATTTTCCTTTCTGCTGAGTATAATTCCATAGTGTAAATGTACCACAGCTTTGATACCCATTCATCCAGGGATGGGCATTTGTGTTGATTCCAATTCTTGGCTATGATGAATTGAGCTGCTATAAACATGTTTGCACAAATGTCTCTGTGCTGAGGTGTGACATCTAGAGGGAAGATGCCTAGTAGAGGAATAGCTGGATCCATTGATAGCTCTATGTTGATTTTGTTTAGGAGTCTGCTTTCCATAGTGGTTGAATGAGTTTGAAATACCACCAGCAGTGAATGAGGATTTCTTTTTTCCTCACATCCTCACCAGCAACTATTATTGTTGGATTTTATTATGATTGCCATTCTGAATGGAGTAAGGTGGAATGTCATTGTAGTTTTGATATGTATTTCCCTGATGCTTAAGGATAATGAGCACTTTCTAAAGTGAGAATAGGCCATTTGTGTTTCCTCCTCTGTGAGTTCTCTGTTGAGATCAATATCCCATTTTGTGAGGGGGAAGTTTGATTTTTTATTTTTTTGAGTTCTTTGTATGTTCTAGAAATTATACCTCTGTGTTATTCCTGGCAAAAATTATCTCCCAGTTTGATGTTGGTCTATTGGCTCTGAGTATGGTATGTTGGTCTGTATAGAAGCTTTTATGCTTGATGAGGTCCCATTACTTTAGTGATTGCTGCACTTTCTGGGCATCGAGAGATTTTCTCAGGAAGTGTTTCCCTACTCCTATCTCATGGAGAGTTCCTCCTATGTTTTCTTCCAGGGTTTTCAGGGTTACAGGTCTTTTGTTGACATCCTTGATCCATTTGGAATTGATTTTTATACATGGTGAAAGGAGTGGATCTATTTTCTTTTTTTACACATGGTTATCCAATTTGTCCAGCACCATTTATTGAAGATGCTATGTTTATGCCAGTGAACATTGTTGGCAACTTTGTCAAAGATCAAGTAACTATAGTTACTTGAAGTAAGAGCAGGGTCTTCAGTTCTGTTCCATTGGTCTGTCTGTCTGTTTTTATGCCAGTACCATCCTGTTTTTGTTACTACAGCTTTGTAGTGTGTCTTTAGGTCAGGCATGGTGATAAATCCTAAGTTTTTTACTTTGGATAGTTTTGGCTATATGAGGCTTTCCAAACAAATTTTGAGATTATTTTTTTCTGTGTTTGTGAAAAAAAGAGGCTGGAATTTTATTGGCATTGCATTGAATCAGTAAATCACTTTTGGAAGGATTGTCATTTTTATTATATTAATTCTCCCTATCCAAGAATACGGAATATCAGCCTGGGCTAGAGCGAGACCCTACCTCGAAAAACCAAAAAAAAAAAAAAAAAAAAAAAAGAATATGGAATATCTTCCTTCCTATCACATCCTCCTCTATTTCTTTCTTGAGCATTTTAATGTTTTAATTACACACATCTTTCACATCCTTGGTTAATGATATTAAAAGGTATTTGATTTTTTTGAGGCTATTGAAAATGGTAAAGTCAGTTGTCTTTTTCTGTATGCATACATGTGCATACAAGAAGGGTACTGATTTTTGTGTGATAATTTTGTTTCCTGCCACTTTGCTGAAGGAATTAACAATGGGAGAAACAGAAAAAACTATGCCAACTATTGGCACCTGAATAATACCCTTCTTTACAACAAATGGGTCATACAAGAAATCAAAAAGAAATTGAAAATTTCTTAGAAGTTAACAATAATGAAAACACATCATACCAAAACTTATGGGACACCAAGAAGGGAGTTCTAAGGGGAAATTCATAGCTCTAAATGCCTTGATAACAAAGACAGAGAGATCTCAAACTAATCACCTAACCACCCGCCTAAAGGCATTGGAAAAAACTAGAACAATCCAATCTTAGGGGCTCAAGGCAGAAAGAAATAATTAATATCAGAGCTGAGATTAATGAGAGTTGAAGAAAGCAATTAAAAAATAAATTCAGGAGTTGGTTCTTAGAAGAAATAAATATTATTGACAAACCCTTGGTCAATCTAATTAAATGAAAAATAAAGAAGGCCCAAATCAACAAAATCAGAAATGAAAAGGGAGAGGTCACAACAGAACCCAACAAAATTGGAAGAATCATCAGGTCATACTTCCAAAACCTCTACTCCACAAAATTGGAGACTTGGAAGAAATGGATGAATTTCTGGGCACGTACCCACTACTAAAGCTTATCTCAGAGCAGATAAAGCTCCTAAATAAACCTATCATATCCATAGAAATTGGAAACTAATTAATAATCTTCACAAAAGGAAAAGACCTGGATCAGATGGATTCTTAGCAGAATTCTACAAACCCTTCATCATAGAACTGAAACCACTCTTTCTGAAGCTTGTTCTGGATACAGAAAAGGAGAGAAGACTTCCAAATTTCTTATATGAAGCTAGCATCACCCTATTCCCCAAGCCAGGCAAAGTTGCAACAAGAAAAAAAAAAAAACCTACAGACTCATATCCCAGATGAACTGAGATGCTAAAATCCTGAACAAAATCCTTGCAAACTGGATACAACAGCATATGAAAAAAATTATCCACCATTATCAAGTTGGCTTCATCCCAGGGATGCAGGGATGGTTCAACATACGGAAATTGGTAAATGTTATCCACCACATTATTAGACTCAACCACAAAAACCACATGGTCATCTCAATAGATGCAGAGAAGGCATTTGCAAAATTCAACACCATAGCATGTTCAAAACCCTGGAAAGGCTAGACTTAGACAGCTTATACCTCAACATAATAAAGGCAATATACAAAACTCCTAAAGCCCCAAGTCATACTCAATATGGATATGCCTCATTGAGTTCCCATTTGAATCAGGAATAATGCAGGAGTGTCCACTCTCACCAATGCTTTACAACATAGGGTTTGAAGTCCTAGCCCAAGCAATAAGACAGGAGAAAAGCATAAAAGGGATACAAATTGGAAAGGAAGAAGTAAAACTATGCTTTTGTGTAGATTATTTATTTATTTTATTTTTATTTGTTTATTTGCAGAAACGATAGTGGGTTAACTGTTCTTTAGGGCTTCATTTTGCATCACTAATAAATTATAATAAAAGTTTAAACCATGTTAATATAGTTGTATTAGTTTCTCATTTTGAGGCAAAAGCTGCTAGACAGAAGCAATATAAAGAAGAAAACAGTTTAATTCATCTTACAGTCCCAGGGAGATATTCCATGGAAGGGGAGGCATAGTGTCAGGAGTGAGAAGCTTGCTCGTCACATTATAGTCAGGAAGCAGAGAAGGAGAAGAGGAAGTAGGTCCAGGCTATAAGCCTCAAGGCCTGGACACAGTGACCCACCTTCTCCAGTAAGCTCCACCTCCCTAAGATTCCACAGCCTTCCTGAACATGCCACCAGCCAGGAAAGAAGTGTTCAAAAATATGAGCCTATGAAGGACATTTTACATTCAAATCACATCAGACCAGATAGAAATGTTTATTTCAATGAGCTTCAATTTATTGCATTGTGGGTCACATTCAGCATATTTTTATATGGTGAAAAATGTGTATTTTTTTTGTCTACAACCTGACTAATATTCCTGGGCCATTATTATATTATGAAAGAGTTGTGATTTTTTTTCCTGTTCTTATAAAGCACTTCAGATATGGAAGATATTCTTTTTGTCTGTAAGGTAAATTGCAGTTTTTGTTCCTAGTTTGACATTACTTTTTCTTTTTACCCATGATGGTAGCATATATGTGCATTAGTCTCTTGACACTCAAATAAAAATTTAATGGTTATAAACTTAAGTATACTTATAAACATATATTTTAATGCAAATGCATTGTAAAGTTTTATATATTAAAATGTATAACATGGAGATTATGAAATGTATAAAAACTAATTTTCTTGTCCTGAAATCCATGCTTCTTTAATTTACATCACTGTTAGGAAAACTTCCACTATTCTGACAAAAGAAGAATTTATCCAGATTTCAATTGCTCGCTGGTTGGGTTTTGCTGAGGAAAGAACTACATTACTGAAATAATATGATATAGGAATGACATGGAAAAGAAATGAGAAAAATAGTTAACAAAAGAAAACTGGAATTTAAAAAGAAACATTTAATTTCACAAAGGCTAGAATGTCACTTGTAGGTAGAATGCTTGCCTATCATGTACAAAACCTTGGGTTTGATCCTCAGTACTGGAGAATAAACAAGCACACCTTGAATGACATAGACAAAAAGATTTTTAGAATTTTCTCTAGATTAACAAACATATAGGAACATATACCATATTTTTCACATGAGACATGCCTATAAGTATACTTTTAATTTTTAAAAAAATTAAAGTATTTATTGGATTAAAATTATATATAAACACAACAAAATGCTCAATGTTATAGGTTATTAGATAAAGTCATTGAATCCATGATGACATTCCCGTTTATGCATTATTCTCCCCACAATGACTCTTACATTCTTTCCGCCCCCTCTTCCACAATTTCCCTGTGTCATAGTGGGTGAATTTAAATTTTGCATAGTTATTAGGTTTGTAAGAGTCTCTAAATGTGTGTTTTGGACAATTTTGGGCACCCTTGATACCTCTCTCCATTATCCCTCCCTAGGTTATCTGCCTTGATGTGGGGATAGGTCTTTTGCTCATCATCCTACTTCCTTAGAGGTAGTGTTAGGGCTCTACATGGATCATCTCCTGCTTGGGTGTCCCCCCATCAAATCAGTTCCCTTGGGTGGAGTTTTGTTGTCCCCGGTTCTCTATGCTTTTCAAAAAATACAATCAGAGTCTCCAGCAGAGAGTGAGATTATTATTGGTCAATGGAGACAAATATTGCTAGGTTGGTGAGTGTTTGGAGGGTGCAGCCTTTCAGAGGACCTATGGTTAGTGAGGACTTCCTCATGGAGATGGGGTTCTTGGTCTAGTTGCTACACAGAAAGAACCCATGCAAAAGTGACTTGTAAAGGAATGGGTTTATTTGGTTTACAGACTTCAGGGGAAACTCCATCATGGCAGGTAAAACAATGGCATGAGCAGAGGGGTGCACATCATCTCTGGCAGAGCACTGCAAACAGTGGCAGTAAGGTGTGCCAAACAATATCAATGAGAAGCTGGCTTATAACCCCTATAAACCCGTCCCCAAAAACACAGCTCCAGCAAGATTATAATACCTGAACTGCCATCAGCTGAGGATTGATGATTCGGAACACATTGATTTGTTTGTGGGGGCCACCTGGATCAAACCATGACTTTCTACTCCTGGCACCCACCAACTAATAATCATACATGATGTGAATAGAATGTGTTCAGTTCAATTCCTAAGTCACCCCAGCTTTCAACTTAGCCATAATACCAAAAAATAAACCAATAATGGCACAGAATATTCACACTGCAAAATATGAGGCATGGCAAAATATGAATCTTGAATCAATACAAGATTTAACACAAATAGGGCAGCATCAATCTCAAACTCCAAGTTCAATAGTTCTAATCAGTCTCTTGGAGATTTGACTCAGCCCCTCCAGTTTGGCTACTCAGTCAGTGAAAACTTCCAGTGCTGGCAGCTCACTTTGGCAGCCATCCATATTCCTGGAATTCATTGGGTCTCCATTGCAACCCACAGTTCATCCTCATGGCTCCGTTGGCCTCCGGAGATGCAGGCAATCTAACACACCTACTTCACATTGCTGATGGCCATTTTTCAAAAACAAAGCTGTGTTACAAATCCAATGATCCACTATTCTTGCATTTGTTATACTCCATAGAACCAGGTGGGCTACCAACTTGTTAATCCATGGGGGAATGAAGCATTTAGGCCCCTTATTTCAAAGAGTCCACATTCTTCCTGAAGCTCCAATGCAGATCACCTGGCCCAATCTCAATGGTTGCAATCTCTCAAACAATTGCAAGTGAACAGCAGAAGTTTCAGCCCAAAGATTTCATTTCTTTCTGTGCCATCTCCATCTCCTCACACCAGTCCATCTTTACATAAAACAACCCTGTACAAGTTCCCAGGACACAGGCAGGCAGAAAACAGCAAGCCTCTCATGCAAACTGCTTCTGGCGCAGTCCTGACAAAGTTCTCTCTCACCCTTGTAAGCCAAACCTCACAGTCCATAGCTCTTAGTACATCCAAGTCTTTTAACTCTGACCAGAATGGTCAATCAAGCTGTACTTACAGCACTGCAAGTAATCTCTTAGGCCTAGATTTCAAATACTTTTACATTCCTCCTGCAGATCATTTCCAAAAGGCCAAGCCACAAAATCAGGGTTCTAGCAGCAACAGATTACCCCACTCTCTGATACCAAATCTGTTGCAGTCAGCTTTCTATTTGCTGTCCAGAAAGAAACCAAACAAAAGTGACTTGTGGAGGAATGGATTTATTTGGCTTATGAACTCAAGGGAAGACTACATCATAGTAGTGAAAATGATGGCATGAGCAGAGGCATGCCACAGTACTTCAAACACCACAGGAAGATGTGCCAAACACTGGCAAGGGGAAGATGACCTATAACCCCCATAAGCCTGCCCCAACAGCACAGCTCCAGCGAGGTTCTAATACCCAAACAGCCATCAGCTGAATATCGATTCATTTGTTTGTCGGGACAACTGGATCAAATCATGACAACTGGGAAAGACCTTTTTCATTCAATGTAGAAGAAAATAGGAAAAGAGAGACTGATCATGATATAATATAAGGGAAACCATCACTCTCCTTGAGTGGATTGAATTGGATAGAATCCTGATTAAGTTGACCATTTACTTGGAAAGTAATAGTGACTCACTTAGACCTTCGTAATAAAGATCCTCTGGGAAATAGTGTGCATGAAAATCTGAGAGACAGATGCCAGAATGTTCGTGCATTAACTTGCAATTAGAAGTAGATCAATATAGATGGGCTTGAATGACATATTGTATCTCCATAGCCAAACTACATTAGAACTAACTTATAATCAGGAAGATCCTATTTGAGAGTAGAAGAGTTAGATGAAGTAAATAATAAATGGCCTTATTCAAAGCCATTCCACAAATATGCAGCTACAATGGGAATGGAAATCCATGAAGCCATCAGCTACTATAAACTCTGCCTTCTTCCATTGAAGCACTAGCTTTCATATATGGCCTGAAAACAACTTATACTCAAAAGATTAATCTTTCCCCTAGACAGTGTTTGAATGGGAGGCGAATAGCTGCATCCATGGCACTCTTTTGCATGAGTATGCAAAACACCTACTTTTCTAATGGACATAATCCTTATGCCTATTTAGATTAGACTGGAACCCAACTGTATGACCCATGGACCACTCTATTTCTTCACACTGATGGCACATTACTTCTCTCATTCACTGCTTACTTTTATACTTTCCTTCCACATGGACAAGTTCATTTTCCTGAAGTATAACTTCTTTTAAGGGCATTCCTGATTAGCCTCACACTATTAATGGAATCTAATATATTTTCTCTCTCTATTGAAAACATAGGTAAATGACAGAATGAATTAGTAGTTAAAAATAGATAAATTGGAATAGCAATTTTATCAAATAAAAAAACTATCTGACTTTGTCAAGCATTGAAGTATTTTTAGTAGAGCTAAACAAATTTCTATCTGATGGTGCAGTGATTAAATATAATGGATATTGTTGCGGTCAGCTTTCTAGTTCCTGCGCAGAAAGAACCCAAACAAAAGCGGCTTGTGGAGGAATGGGTTTATTAGGCTTATGGACTCAAGGGGAGACTCGATCCTGGCAGGGAAAATGATGGTATGAGCAGAGGGGTGGACATCACCTCTGCCATAGCACTGGAAGCAGCAGCAGGAAGGTGTGCCAAACACTGGCAAGGGGAAGCTGGCTTTTAACCCCCAAAAGTCCGCCCCAACAACACAGCTTCATCGAGTTTGTAAAATCTAAACTGCCATCAGCTGATTATTGATTACCCAGAATACATTCATTTGTTTGTGTGGGACACCTGGAACAAACCATGACAGTCCGCCACTGGCCCCCACAAACTAATAATCATACATGATGTAAATACAATGTGTTCAGCTCAACTCTTAAATTCCCATAGCTTTCAATTGAGCCATAATACCCCTAACACATCTGCTGGGGCCCAAGAGAAATTGCAGAGGAAGCTGCAGGATGAATACTGCTATTACTGCCACCCTGACAACCAACTCCAGGGTGATGTTGACAGACACAGTGATCAATCAAAACCTATCATCAAAGCAGAAAGCCAGAGGCTACAGAGAAAACAACCCTAAATCAGACTGCCAATAGGCTTTCCATGCCTCAGAGAACATTGCAGAAGAAGGAACAAAAAGATTGTAAGAGCTACAGAGTGAGTAGGAATACCTTGAGGCATGGTCCTCCTCATACCCCACATGGAATGATTGAGGCCTTCATAGCCACACAGTGAATATTATCACCCCATTGAGGTGGGTAATGGTAGTGGTAATGGGAGTGGGAGTGAGGGATAAAAGAGCATAATATGTTATAATAAATATAAAATAAAAATGAAAAATAAAAGAAAGTATGCTTTAATTTCTGTATTATTTCCACATGTGGAAATATTAATATATAAACAATAAATAATATCATAATTTGTTCTAGAGACTATGATGTCAATCACATTGATATGAAATTAGATTAAAAATGTGCCTGGTTTCTTATTGCACCTGGAAAACATTTTATTTTGAACCCTCACTGAAGACTGTTGTATCTAATTTCTTCACAAACTGTGCTCCTGGGATGTCTTTGAAAACTTCTACTAGATTAGGTTGAGTGATGTATGAGTGAGAACTCAGGCATGGCTTCTATTCAAACCAATTGAGTTTCTAAAAATGGCATTGCAGTTTAAAAATTTCTCAAGACATTAGTGGCCTCTTTGCTAATAATTGACTCCTTATTGCACTACTAGCACTTTAATTCTATGCACTGGAAACCTCAAGGTTGTCTGACAGTAGAGCATTTTTTAGAAAGCATCACCTCTAGTATATGAGACAGATTCCTGGACCAGGAGTGAATAGACCAAAATTAAAATTGTAACTGTGATTTCAAATAAGTTATGTGATCCTCAATTATTAGTCTCTGATATGGAATGAATTGTGTCAGATCCATCTCCAGATCCCATTTATATGTGAACTCCAGGTCCCATTTATATGTGAATTTCTAAGCTCCTATATCATAGAATATGTCCATATTTGAGGAAAAGATTGAGTTAAATTAAGATCATTTAGGATAGTGGGCCTTAATCTAACGATGGGTGTTTTTATAAGAAGGTGAAATTTTGAGACAAGCAGACAGGAAAAACACTATGATAGCATAAATATAGTCAACTACAAGTCAAGAAGAGAGGCTTGCATTCATCCACTTACAGCCCTCGGGAACTAACTTCATAAACACTTAAGACTGTAGCCCCCAGAAGACACTCTTCCATGCTGTTGAAATTTTTATTGCATAAATCCTCTACACTGGAGCAGTCATAATTTTGAAACCTACTGTCATTTTGGATCTCATCAATATCCTGCCCAGCCCTGTTCAATGGAGCATCTACAAGATAAGGTTCAGACTTCCACACTGAGCACTAAAATTTTTTCATGTCCATCTTCCAAGCCATCTTTGTAGGCATGTACCCAAACCCTACTGTTGTCTATATTCCTGTTTCCTCCCTAAATAAGCCTGTTAATTTCTGAAACTGGGGATCTCATCACCAAGCACAGAAGAATTAAGAATATGGGGCTCTGCAGACAGTTAGAGAAAACTGAACAGGAAAGGAGAAAGGAAACAAAAAGAAAGCCAAGATGGCAGACTCTTCAATTTATATAGTTTCTTTGTAAATATTATTAACATATCAGTCATTTGGATGAATGTTATGTGTTAATATAACTATGTTGTATTAACTGTGCTAATAACAGTGCATTTGAAAGCTTCTCTATTCATTTTAATCATATTTTAGTATTGTCATTAATTTTCCAAACCTCTAATGGTATAAATTACTGTGTAAAATAGTGTTAGGGCATGGAAGTATAGAATATAGGGCTTCATGCAAGCATGATACCATGCAGTTGCATCTCCAGCTCATTTGTAAATTTAAAATTCCAGCATTTGTGCAGGATATGTAATAAATATCTAATCCCAGCAATGAAGAAAGTGAGGGAAAAAGACTGAGTTTGAGGTTAGTCTGTGCTACATTGTAAAATGGTCAAACAAATTAGAATTTACAGCAATGATAAAATGTTGGAGGCAGATATTTTACTAAAGATATTCTGTATGTCAAGGCAAACACAACTTTGTTGATTTGTGACATAAAATGCTGTGTAATATCTGGACATGGTGGCATAAACGTTTAATCCCAGCACTTGGAAGAGAGAGGTAGGAGGATTGTCATGAATTTGAGACTATCCTGAGACTATATGGTGAATTCCAGGCCAGCCTGGGCTAGATAGAGATCCTACCTCAAAAAACCAAAACCAACCAACCTACCAAACAAACAAACAAACAAACAAACAACCATCTGTGTAACACACTAGGAAAATATCATCCTCTCTCATGACAGTATCAGCAATTTGAGGTCACAGAATAGATCATAATGTGTTTTTCCAATTAACTGTACACCACATGTACTTGATAATTGGCAAGTGACAAAAGAAAATAAGTGTCTTCAACGACTGAGATCTTAGCAGCTCAATTTCTTCTGAAAAATTTCAATGGTTCTTCCCTAGAAGTATTTTATTATATCTTTTTGGTAACAGGATACAAATACTTGTTTTAGAAATTGAAATTATAATGTGGTAATTTAGAAATACTAGAAGAAACAAAAGCTGTCATTAAACAGCAACGTTTGCAATTGAACAACCATAAGGACCACAAAGGACCAAGCCTGGTGGCCTAACTCAGTCCCTCGGGACCCATATTGGAAATCACTTTCATTTTCTCTTTCCATAACTTCCTCAAGGCTTTGCTGTTCTTTCACTGAACTAAGAGTCCAAGGGAAGACTCTGATTTCATCTATTACCTGGGGATGACTGCCTACTCCGATGGATGAGCTTTGTCTCCACTGTTGCTAGGATACCTTAAAGTGAGTTTTGTAAATACCATCCTCAGCACTCCTTCCCCTGGCTGGTGCAGCCAGGCAGGCGTTCCCCAGTGATCGTGATCCAACAAGCAGTATGCACAGAAACCTGACTTTCATATATGATTGTATATGATTGTAAAGACTAGGGTCAGGGAGAGGAATAATTTCTTGTTTGCACAGGTTCTCTACTTTATTTTTATGTAGTAATACAACTGGGTTGTTAGGCAATCCAATTGATATGTAATCACAATCATATTAAATAGAAAGTGTTGTCAGCATCAGAGAAGAAACAGATTAAGGGGATAGACCAAAACACAGAAGATGAAAAGAGTGCAGGTATGAAGTGAGAAGAATAAAAATAAAAGTTGTACCTTTGTAATTCACACAAGTCTTGAATAGATTACTGTTGACTGCCAAGTGAAAATTGAGTCATGGGAAAGGGAGTTTAACAGACACACACACACACACACACACACACACACACACACACACACACAATCCCCTTCAAACATTTACCGCATACTTTGTGGTTTTAAAAAATTATGAAAGGTTTTAAAAGTACTATTCCAAATTCTATGAAATGGAGACATTTTAGTGCTTCTAGACCCTATTATTTTAAGTTTTAATATTTTCTCCCTCAACTATGTGTGGAAGACTAAGGTAACATAATTTGGCTCCTGGGTCAGCCTTGGCATTCTTTATTTTGCCCAGATGTATGTGATTACATTTTCTTCTAGGGAGCCGGGAGACATATGGTTTTTTCATCAAAAAGTGATGAAAGAAAACATCTTTAGTAAAGCTGAAAATATTACATAACTTAGAAACAAGCTTCTTATACTGGAAACAAATTTTTCCTTTTTTTTAAATTTTAATTTGGTCGTCCAGCAGTCTAAGTGGACTATGTGCAGGGAGAGTGTTGAAGGACAGAGAAGGAGTGGAGAACCAAGTACAAACAAATACACCAGAAATATGCAGCTCACAGGCTGGAGCCAATTCTGCACTGCTTGTGATTTATACCAAAAAATGAACGAGGACAAAAGAGAAATAAATTATATATACACATACTTTACATACATATACATAAATCTCACTTCTGTAAAATGGCAAATGGTAAAAACTCTTAAAAAGTTAAAGCATTCTTAAACATCTCTCCATCCCTCAACGATCCCTTCATTAATTAGGATATAATCTGAAGACTATAAAGAGGATCCTCTGATTAATATGTAAATTTTATCTTCTAACGAACCAGTTAAGAACATAAATGCTAACAACCAGAGTGCTCCACAGTCCAGTTGGAGTTTAGCGCTCACGATGTAGGTTTTGGTCATATGAAGAAATATTGCATCCTCACAAAATATTGACTCGGCTTTTGTGGATCATAGTGCCTCGTGGGTCTAATCTCAGTGTCTGTAGTGTGCATACAGAGCAGACTTCGTAAAACATGCATGCAACCCTAATACTTGGGAGGCCAAGGCAGGACTCCTTGTTGAGAGCCAGTGTAGGAGACATGGAAGAGTTCCATGTCCATACAGACAGGAGGGCAGAAAGACGGAGAAAAACACACACACAAAACCAGAAAACGAAACAAACAAAATCCTTACTTAACAACAACAACAAACCCACCAAACAGAAATTTTGTCAATAAAAATTTGTAAGTATTTGAGTGAGGGAGCCTGGTTGAGAATCTCTTACCCTTCTCTTTGTTGCCTTTTTGCTTTCACCTCCTCCCCGACCTTCTTCCACATTCTTCTTCTTCTTTGGTCTCCTATAATAGTCAGGAACAGATTCTTTTCCCCCCTGAAAAGTAAAAATACAACTAAAAGTTGTAGCAATGCAATACCCATTTAACAAAATTGTCTGGAACAAAGTTGATGATCTGATTTTCTGAGAACTGGTTTTTGAGAACATTTTCAAGGGCTGTTACTGAAGTTTCTCTTCAAAGACAAGTTAGTTTCAAGACATTCAATAGAAAATCGGTCTTGATTTGAAAGCATTCAAGAAATCTAGAAATTTCCCCCCAAAATTCCTGTTTTTTTTTTTCTATAAAAAGGCAGGCATTAAAGGCAAGAACATGTGGAAGAATGACTTATGTTGGCAGTTTTAATTATATACGTGTTTGCTACTAGCATCAAGCTCATGGTCAAGTGCATTCATTTATTAAAGTCTTCTAATCAGAAGTCAAATAGCACTACCATATGTTACATCATTCCTAAAGATAGAGAGATGAGTGGATACAAAATATGTTGAAGCAGCAAATCCATTTTTACTGTAAAAAAATAACACTTGAAGAACAGCAGTATCTACACATGACTATGAGTATAAAATAAAGTTCTTGGATGAAGAAACAATAGTAATATATACTCTATTTTAATTAACATCCTTTTAGGCCATTGGAAAAAATAGTCTTTCAAATGGAATTATTTCTCTCTGCACACCACTGTTTGCCCTATTCTGAACTAAAGAAGGAATTAGATGATGAGTCCAAGATAAACATTAGAATGTGCACCAAAGTAGTAACTCTTTGAAAGAGTTTCCATTCATGCCTTTGAAAATTTGTCCTTGGTAAAGAAGCTAATAGAAAATAAATAACTGAGACTAGAAAATACAAAAGGAATGCTCACACATTTGAAAACTTACAAAATGTTAACAATAATGAAGAATAATAAAAATGTCAATGAGTTTTATTTGCACTATATGATAAAGAAATATTTTTGCAATTATAGTAAAAAAAACAAGAAAATTTGACACTCATAAAGTTATACTGAAAACTAGGGATTATCCTGTGTTGTCTATACTTATATTTACTATATTAACATTAGTGACAGATCCCTGTTGGTCAGTTAACTTATCCCCTTCTACTTTAAGAGTAAAGATTATGGTTAAATTCTCCTTAAAGGAAGCAATGATGGAAAGCATATATGTGAATATTTTCTGTGCTGGTAATTAATACAGAGGAATATCAAAACCATTTTGATCAAATCATAATATTGGAACCAATGTTTTGAGATAATGGCTCAGGTTTCCATTCTATTGTCCTTTTTAAAAATTAGTTATAACATTCTCTGTAATGTTCCTTTGACTTAGTTCAAAGCACAAAATACGAAGCAGTACAATCTTTGGAAAATTTAACGGTTTCTACTCTTTGTATGAAAGTGGTCTGCTTTCAGGAGGAATAGTTAAGAATTGGATTGTAACATTAAAGAAATAAAATTCAAAGTACAATGATTTTCTCAGCAAAAAAAATGTCAAATGGAAATTTGGTATTCTTTCTGGTAAATTTGACACAAGAAGCCAGAATTACAATTCTTCCTTCTTAAAATGTATACTCAATAAGTAGCTTTAGAATCCATTGGAAATTGTTCTCTTACCTTACTTTACTCACTGAATAAAATGCTATTCTAGGGACAATTTGAAAAGAATCATTTTCAGAATATAAATATAGCACTGACACTCGATTTTTATGAGGAATATTCTTTGAATCCTATGAAAGGTGAACAAATTGTGATTATATGTGTGTGTGAATATTCATATATGTACATGTATATGTATTTCCCATTCAAAGATGACAGACCATTTATCAATCTAAACATTTTCAGTTATGTATTATTTTGCTCTCTATAAAGTGTTTGTAAAATTCTAGCTTCTATGATGGCAGAATGGAACCCTTCTGTTTTTCTTTTCCCTGATCTCCTTTGTTCTCATTGCTCTTTCGTTTGGACAATATATACAATTCATAGAGAATTGCATGTGTGCACTCTGACAGCAGAGCACATGCTGTCTCCATTTCCTTTATAGCTTCTCTTTCCTAACTTGTTTGCAACCTAACCATTCAGGCCGCCCCATCTTTGCTTTGTACTCAACTCTTCCTTAGTTTTCTCACCTCTCCTCTAACAGGCTCTAGTCCCCTAACCCCACTTGCCTCTTATGTAGATTCGAAGACAGTTATGGGTGTGAGTAGTTAACTGGGTATCAGTTATCAACCACCCAATCCTGCTTCTGTAAGCCCAGAAGATCCATGTCTGAATGAGCAGAGTGCCTGTGGAATGTCTGTGTTAGGAGCTAGGTTGTGCCCTGCTCGCCCAACACATATGTCACCGTTCTGTGCTGGCATTTGGAAACAATCCTTAGAGAGATAAGTCAGAGAGGTTATTGCGGTGAGCCTTCATCCACTATGGCTTCTGTCCATATAAGTCAGGAAATGTGGACATAAAAATCAATGTAGTATGCACACCAAGGAGGGTCCCTAATGGGTTGGGGACAGAAAGGAAGGAAATGGGGGGTACAATCACTAGATTTGCTTATACAATATATCCCATTATTGATAATCAAGATATTAAAAAAAAACAATGTGAAGATGAGAGAAAGTTTCCAGCTACAAGCCAATTAGAGGGGCTTCAGCAAAAACCAGCACTACACTTTACTTAGCTGACTTCTCAAATGTCTTTAGTTTGAGACTAGTTTGCCTAGAACTGTGGCAAAATAAAATTTTGTTACTAAAGCTGCATAGTCAGTGTCACTTGTTTATGATACAATATATTGTGTTAATTTTTCCAAAGACTGGAAAGATGCCTCAAGAGTTAATGACACTTGCTTGCAAAGCATGCCAGCACAGGTTCAATGTCCAAGAAGTATTGCCAGAATCTAGTGTCCATTTATGGGGCAAGATACCCTAGCTTCGTCCCTGTGCATCCCCTCTCACAGCCCACATATGTAGATCGGTAAATAAAACTAAAAAAAAATGAACAATTTAAATAAGGTAAAAGCACTTTCAGCTCATAGACCAAACACAAACAGGCAATGGGCCAGATTCGACTTGCTGACCTTCCAACCCTAACCCAAGCCATGGTCCTTCCAGGCTTCATTTATAAAGATGGCTTCTCATCACCTTTTCTCCCTCAGATACCTCATAATCAAACTGTTGTGAGTAAATTCATCATGGCTGGGACCTTGATCTGCACTTTCTCCTACTTTTGTGTTCCTTGTCTGGCTTACTAGAAACACAATCTCCTCGGTCACCAAAACCTTGCACCTGGAGATTATTTTAGACTGCTCCCCTGCCTTCCTTTCTCATGCCTAGTCAATGACTCATTGGTACGAATTCAACCTCTTCATGCTTCCTTCTGTATGGCATCTTTGAAAACAAAGTCCACTGTAACCATCTCCATATTGTTTTCATCGGACCTGCCCCAAATGATTGCATATGTGGCTAACATACTCAATTAATGCCACTGCTCCTTTCCTCAAAGCTTTTCATAGTTTCTCTTATGATGGTGTCTAAACATGACACACACAGTGTACTCTGAGATCTAACCTGTTCAAAAAAAATTCTTGTCTGGACACCTTTTTCATAGGCAGTTTAAGAGAAGTATGTGTCATTTCCAGCATGAGCTGAAAATTACTCGGTGCCTTGCTATTATTAGTGTTCTCCTTGATCTTCATCCTCTACAGCTGGTTGATATTGGTTCTTCCATGATGAGAATTATCTTCCTTCTCAGTCCTTATACAAGACATAGCCAAAGGTATGCACTTCGTAAATTCATTGAGTAATGACGAGAGCTGTTCCAGAGAGGCTAGCTCATGGGTAATGGTGAGTCTACTGTGGAGTGCATGTGTGTGGTTGGTCTGGTTTGGATATGACATGGTCTCACAGTCTCCTGTGTTCGAATGTTTGGTCTTATCGTAGTCAGCCACACGCCACTGGGATGAATCTCCAAACCACGCATGATTATGGGAGGAAAATATTTATTGAAAAGATCCAGGGGAAGAAGTTAAGGAAAGGCTGGCCCCCTTTCACAGAAGCAAGCAGAGAGAGAGAGAGAGAGAGAGAGAGAGAGAGAGAGAGAGAGAGAGAGAGAGATTACTATTTTACATCCAAATTAGAAAGGGTCAGTCCCCAGGAGGCTAGGCCAAAGTGGCACTTCCTCCCGCCAGAAGCCTGGAGACAATTAATAATTTTAATAAATCTTTAATTCTTTTGGGGGACATTATTCAAACTACCACAGGTCTGCAGCTGGAGGTGGCATTTTAGGAGGTTCAGGAACCTATCTGAGGTGGGGCAGAGCTTGAGGAGGTGGAGCACAGTGGGCCTTGGCATTGATAACCTGGGTCACTTCCTCTCTGTCTATGCTTCCTGATTCCTGAGGCAATGTACCCAGTGGTCCCATGCTACACAGCCATTGTTGCCACCACCATGTCTTTCCTGTCATAATATACATGGTATCTTATTCAAAATGTGAGCTAAAAAATCCTCCCACCTTTAAATTGGTTTGTTAGGTAATTGTTCAGAATGACAAAAGAGTACAGTGATTAGATAAATAAATGTATATGTGCAAACATTTTGGCTTTCTGACCTATCCTGATGTGGTATGAAAAAGCCAGAAACTGTTTTGAAGCACATGTGTGCTGCACAGAGTTTGATTCAAGAAATGAAACAACTTCTTCTGCTTCCTCTTTTTTTTTCTTTAAATAGGGTCTCACTCTAGCCCAGGCTGACTTAGAACTCAATCTATAGTCCCAGCCTGGCCCCAAACTCACAACAATCCTACCTTTGCCTCCAGAGTACTGGAATTCAAGGCATGTCCCACCACACCCAGCCATGAAACCATTTTCAGGAGCCTTCAGAAGGCTTCTGCTGCCGCTATCCGTGTCTTGCTCCCATCTTTCCTGTGGCTATCTTTGGAGTCTCCTTTCTGGTTCCAATTATGTCTGTCCTTCATGGTGTTCAAGGCCCCTGGAGTTGCCTTTCTTCAGGAAGCCCAAAGCCTGGCCTTCTATTCCACACTGACTGACTATACTTGATACTTCTGTAATACTTATCCTACTGTTTGTCATTCACTTTACAATTGCTTTCCAATGCTGAAGCCTATCCTCCTTTGTCTCGGAACACACACTGCTAATGGTCATTTCAACACATAGCCCAGCCATAAGCACTATGTATGTACCTGAAGGACCTGAATCAGAAAGAGTGACCTGAGCTTACATTTTCCTTCCAGTTCTGAAAGTCTACCCAATATTACCCACTGATTTTTCAACACTTTTGATCATTAAGTTTTGAGATTCCTGATGATACTGCTTGCCCTTCAAAAACTAGGAATTCACACGCACACACACTTCTTCCCACAGTGTCATATAACTAAGGCTTCATCAACACTAACTTACCACTACTTTGTGTATAGGACATGGATTTAATTTTTTTTTCAAAATTTAACACAGTATCTAACTCTTCAATAATTTTATTGTTCAAACACAGGAGCAATTTCAAGCGTTTGCTGGACCATTCTGCCCATTTTCGTATTCCTTGCAATACTTACCACAGTGTCTGGGCCACACTCGTAATTTAATAAATATTTGTTGAATTGAATTGAATCTTGCTTTCTTTGTATCTCAGAGAAACACCAATTACAGCAATATAGATAGAAGGGGCTAAATAAATATTTAGAATGACTCTTTCAACACTTCATCTTATTGTTTTAACATTCTACAGACTCAAATCCACTTAATTAACTATATGAGTGTTAATAGATACACTCTTTCAATCTTTTTTCATGAAGTGTTTAAATTTTAAAGATTTGGACTACAAAGAAACAACGTAGAACTCATTCTCCCTTTTATAAATGTCACTACATTCTAGTTTGGGAATAACGTGAAAATAAGGGCCAGGGCTGAGAGTTCTAAAATAAAGCGTTTCCTCCAGTGAAGGAAAGGTATGAGGCACCTTTTACTTCCACAATCAACCCAAATGTCTTAGCACTTAAAACAGATTCTCTTCTGCTTGCCTAGCAATCCTGTTCTTAGCAGTTTTTTTGGAATAATGAACAACCCTCTTCATAATGACAGAAGTTTGAGCCTTAAAAATAAAATAAATAATTAAAAAGGAGAAGGAAGAGCTGACTGATTGGAACGACACCAAATTTTTTATTTTCAATGGCATTTGTAGCTGCTAGAAGTGACACAATTTATGTCAGTCTACGAATGGTAGGTAACCAAACATAAACTGTAATTGCCCAAATTAAAGTCGAAGAACTGTAATTGGTTAATTAAATCAAAGATGCAGCGAATATTCCAATGCAGTGGTAAGACACAAACTTTGTATTCAAGAGAATAGAAGATGAGTAAGGACACAATGAGAATAAAAGCCTAACTTTCTCTTCAAAGAAAACAAAGACAAGACAATAGAGTGCAACATTAAAAAAAAAAAAAGGAGATTCAATTAGCAAGGGGAGAAGAGAGGAATTCGAGAAGGATTCTCGGGAAAAGACTCAAGCGTGATGAAAATTCAAATCATAATCTAAAAATAGCCTTTTATTTTATAACCCAGCAAGTGATGGATAGACTACATGGGAAACATTCTTTGTCCCTCATACATAGACTCATGGCAGATACTTTTAACACAATCTGCAATCGTAAGCACCAAGCACTTGCACTGAAAAATGACTAGGGCTTCTCTCTTTCAAAACAAGGAAGAAAACTGATGAGGAGAGAATGTGGGAACATTGCACAAATTGTCAGGAAGACATTGAAAGGAGTGATGATTCTTAGAAGACCATGAAGTGATTTTATGAAATAACTCTGAGGAAAAAGTATCCTTCCTTTATCTAATTTAGCAATATAAGGGATGATTTTTAATTGTCAATCTCTAATAAACCTTCCCCTAAATACAGCTGACAAATTTTTGACCATGACACCTGACAAATATTTTTCACATATGCATCAGATCCTAGGGTCTCTCTGTCTGTTCTCGCCCCTTTGTTCTGATGTTTCTGCAATGGAAGATGTCACAAGTGGCCTCAGAATGGTTCAGATGGAAAAGCGGAAAGGGAGAGCACAGATGTTTTTACAATCAAATCATAGCAATCACCAGGAGCCCTCCTTCAGGCAGTGCTGTAACTGAAAGAGTGCAAAACTGAAAACCTGACCCTGTCAGTACCCAGAGTTGGCTGAGTGGACTAGAACAATTGTCAGTTTAAAAAAATATCAATATGAGGAGGCACTAGAGATAACATTTAAAGTATAGGTCAGATGAGGCCAAAATACCAGGACACACTCTATGCAATGGAATGTGCCTCCCTCCCAGAGAGACAAACGAGTTATTTTGGGAGTCATGTGTCTGACATAGGTCAAGAGCTCCGTGGGAGAAACTCACAGTCCTAAGTGATGCTCAGCCTTGTGTGGTCTAAAGATGGATGCAGGCTGCAGTGTCTTAGAGGGAAAGAGTTGGCCACAGTGAGGGTATGATTTGTGCATCTCTTTGTGGTCCTACTTTTTACTACTTGTCCTATAACAAACTTTTTCAATAGCGGGCCTTAAAATGTTATTTCTAGGTTGGCTATGCAATTGACTTGATATATGCATATCTATATCTATATCTATATCTATATCTATATCTATATCTATATCTATATCTATATCTATATCTATATCTATATCTATATCTATATCTATATCTATATCTATATCTATATCTATATATATATATATATATATATGTATATATATATATATACAATTGCTATGGGTTTCTCTCAAATGCTGTTCTATTTCATGAAGCTCAAATCTTTTCTCTTCCAGAAATTTTATCTTCGTCTATATCTTGTGTTCATCACCAAAATGGCATGGGTTCTGAGTGGTCTGAGATTTTCACCTTTCCTGGAAGCTAACAAGTCAGTGTGACACAGATAGAGGGGCAAGGCAATAGATATGACACTCCTCTGTCACCATCAAAGTGCTTTATAACTCAGGTTATAAAAATCAGCATTTATTGTTTTGGATCTCTGAGTCCTGGCTTTCAAGGGGAAAAAGAAATAAGTATATATTCTGTGTGCTGTACTCCAGACAGGTGCTGGAAACTCAACTATTTTATAATAGGTAGTAAGCAATGCGTTATTCTGCCCTAGAGGGAGACGTTCTCTTTATTTATTTATTTTTTTCTGACAATAAGATACTCTGACTCTCTTTCTCTGGGTAGCATGCCACCCTTGTCTCCATGAACTGTGGTGCATACAAACATCATTAAAAAGATAATCTGACACAAAGACACACGCAGATGTGAAGGAGCCATGGTGATTTCCCCCAGCATTTTCCTTTCTGCATAGTGATCTCCAGCCCAGGTGCCTGATTTCAAGATCCAGGAGGAGCAGTTGTTTGAATCTGAAATTTTCCCCACAGGCTCAGTTTGGAGCACTTGGCTTGCAACTTGTGGACCTATTTTCAAGGGCATGGAGACTGTTGATGGCAGGGCCAGGCTTGTGAAAGTGGGCAACCAGTTGGAACTTTATTTAAAAATTATATCCTATCCCTGGTCTCAACTTGTTCAACTTCTTGGTCCTCTAAAATCTGAGCAAACTCTCTTCGCTGTCATGAAGGACTGACATCCATCTGAATCCGTGAATCAAAATAAACCTTCCCTCCTTTCTTTCTGTCAGGTATGAGGTCACAGCGATGCACAAGTAACGAATACAGGGTATTCATATTAGTCTCACCTTACTATGGTCAACACAGCACTTAGATCATTTATTTTCAGAATTCCCATTATATTGGGGTGTGTGTTAATTCAAAAACCAAGGTACGTTACAATAGCATATTACAGAATGAATCCTGACTGCCCTTTCTAGTTTTCCTTTTTGGAATCCTTCCTCCATTCATAAAAATGTTGTTTCCTTGATCAATTACATTCCTAAAAATTTAAGTACTGCCTCAATAAATAAAGTTGTTTTAATTTTTTTACTAAAATTATCAGTATATATATATATATATATATATATATATATATATGATTGGAAAATGTTTCTTTTTCTGGGCAGCAATTAAAAATAGTAAACAAATGTTCCCTATACTTAAATAATGATGCAGAGAATGTTAAGATTACATGTTTTTGCAGGAAAAATCTTTTCCCCAGGGAGACAAGAGCACACAACTTCTCCCCCAGATAGTGCACAGTTGACAGACCAAAGGATGATTACACCAAAACCAAGTTTGGTGAACCAATGAGCTCATTGGGGTTGCTTACAGGAGCACTGTGATTCAAGGGAAGCTGCATTCCAGGAAAGTCCCATCCCATCCTTGATGGAAGCTGCACATGGAGTCCCCCATCTAGTTACTTTCTGCCTCCCGTATCATCTAGTTTTTCTCAAGATCATTTGCAGCTGGAGGGAGGGCAGATGGGAACAACAGCTGTAACGTCAGGTGAGAATCTCATGACTCTCCCTTCCTCCATCCACCAGGGAGGAGTCAATAGCTCATTGCCATCACTGTAGAGCTTGTATCACAGTATTCTGCCCCACAGTTGCCTTAGCTCGCTGGCCAAAGCACCAAAGCATTCCTTACCTCAAGATGGCTGCATGTTATGGCCAGAGGAAAACCGACATACAACACATGTGAATTAAGATTTGCACTCTGCACAAGATTTAGTATTTGCTAGTCCTGCAAATTAAAAGGTGTGTGAAGAGTGAGGAATCTGCTTCATATCCTGTTTAGTTGATTATGTTTTCACAGAGTGGATAGGATTTCAGTCCAAAAACTCTATGATGCATTTTTCAGACCCTTGACTTAATAAGCGTCCATCAAGTCCTAGATACGATACTTATACATAGGATATATGGGAAACAGAATTTTGATGAATGATCAAAGTAAATGTTAGGATAACTATTGAAGAATATAATAATGGTTCAAGATAATTAATTTTCCATCATTTACCTTATGATGGGATACTTTGGAAGGCTAGATATATAAATATCCATCAATGGCAGTCATAAAAATATTCTTGGTAAAAGAACTTTCTATCATAGAAACTTTCTATCATAGAAAGTTTCTTATCTTTCAACAATACTGTATTATAATTTAGGGACTTAAAGAAAATGCTAACCAGGTATTGTCACCCACTTGTCTTGCAAAATTACCTACAAATAAGTTGTATACTCAGAGTACAAAGCCTCCTCAATAATCTTCATTGTTTTGTAGTTGTTTTGATAAAAAGTTACTATTTCTATCATACACATGATTTTAGAAATACTTCAAAAACTGAGTGATTGATAACCCTTGTCTGTAATCCCACAACCAGGAAGGCTAAGGCAGGAGGATCCTGATTTGGAAATAACCTGGGCTACAAAGTGAGTTCTTGGCCAACCTGTTACATAAAATGAAATATTTAAATTCATAGTAGTTCTGACAGTGACACGAACAAGTCTGTAATTTGGACTAGGAAATTTTACTTTCTTTTCCAGAAAGTAAGAGGTAAGAAAGGCAGAGGCTTCTATGATATGTCCTTTAAAGACCTATCAATAAAAATTCTTGCCATTTATTCCTAATTTCAGTTTTACTAGTGAGCACTTATTTTCAGCTCCCTGTCAAGGAAGGGATGCTCTATAAATGGAGCTCTTCAGAACATCTCTATTTCAAACCAGGTCTCTTGCCTCCATATAAACATCTCTGGATGACCACTGGGTTTTCCAGAGTGCTGTGGATAAACTATTCAAATTTGCGGCTGGATTGCACAGTGATACCAGTTTGACCATCTGTGGCTCTTTTGATGCAGTTTTTGCTGTTTCTGTTCTTCATTGCTCTGGATTGTTCAGGAGTCCTCAGGCAAGAAAGCCAGAGTCAAGGCAAACGGAGACTTAGAGAATCAGCCACAGGATTTGGGTTTCCTTCTCACCCGGCTTTCTGTAAAGCTCCAAGAGAAAGAAGAGGAAAGGTGGTATTGGATTGTTAATAATTAATAGCTCCCAGGGAAAATGAAGCACTTCTGTCATAGAGCTTCATCAGTAAGGTCATAGTACAATAGGGGTTACAGGTTCTGTAAGCATGAGTGGTATTTGCATATGTCAGAGCAGACCCTGTGTGCCAACAGCACAAACGCTTCACAGCTGCTGCTGTTTACTCCCAAGCTAACACCCCAAAGTACGGGAGTCCTGTGTTAATTGCCCAGTTATATACTGACTGTTGATGTGCTCTCCACAGAGCTCTTCATAAGTGCACTGTTGCAAATAAACTGCTAATGACTTTGCTTATTCCAGCCACCCTTTTAAGGAAATCTACAACACACACAAAGATTAATGATTCCTCTATTTAGCAGTGTGTCTTGTGACTCAGGGTGCACAGAAGCAGTATCAATTAAGTAGCAATTATCTGAAAAGTGGAAAAAAGAAGGAAAATGTAAATAATGAATGTGATGCTAAAATCTCTGAGAACAACTAGAATTGAACTCTGAGGCAAGGGCACCGACTAGTGAACAGTTTCTTATATCTGAAATGCCTCCATCCCCAAGAAAAACCAGAACAAGATAAATCACCAAATTCATAAGATACTTTT
>PVHP010000249.1:0-105484 GCA_004024765.1 Zapus hudsonius
ACAGTTTACCAACTCTTGGTCCAGATTAAACCACACTTACCTTTGCTGTTTCAATTTCTATGTTCTTTCTCTTTCCCAGCGGAGAGTCTGCAAGTTGCTGTGAAGGCCTCGCAGATGAGCGACATGAGTCAATCACCAGAGGAAGGCTCTGGGGAGCCCGTCTCCACTGACACACTCGGGTCCCAGGATGCACCAGGATCGCCTACTGCATGTAAGTGACAAGGCTGGCCTTGGCAATGAGCCCGGACACACTCTCCGGCACACACGATGGTCTCATAAAATGGAAGCAGCAACTATTTGTAATGGTTTAATTAAAAATTGAGGATAACTCTGCCACAAATGAATATTACATACATATATTAATGGCACTGGTGTTCGAAGCACAGGACTTGGGGAGTAGTTGGTGGGTCATACTGTTCTGTTTCTCAGCCAAACACTGAACCTTTCCCCAAACCATACCCTGTCTCATTTTTTACGACTTCTGGGATATAATTTTAAATGGACTCTTAAGCATTTTTAGCTCATTTGAGAACAAGCCTTTAAACATAATCTCATAGGCATCAATGAGAAAACAACTCAGAAAATTAGAAAATCTCTCTCTCTCTCATGCACACACATACACACATGTGCACACATACACAGGCATGAGGCTTGGTGATATGGTTAGAGGCAACATCCCCCCCCCCCACAAAACAATTCTTGACCTGTGTTACCCTATACTTCAGGTCAGAATTTATTAAAACAGATTCCTATGTTTAAAAATGCACAGTCCTAACCCTCCTGCACCACCGCTCCCAATGCTGGGATTACAGGTGTGCACTGTAACATCCAACTGTTAATAAACTCTAAGTAGAGAAAACAGAAAGTAAAGAACTAGTTCAGGTAGTGTCTCAGACCCCAGTTACCCTGATTTCTGTATAGTTTTAAGTTAAATACTAAAGTCTATAAAGGATTCTATAATAATAGTAGAATTGACATTGCAAGCTGTATAGGTGGTTAAAAGCCTTACTTCCAAAAGAAATGATATGCATATGATAAAATGTCTTTAGCTAGGGACCGGAGGATTAAATTGGTTTTGAAGTTCATTAACAATGACATCTCTTGGTTCAGTAAGATATATAGAAGCAGTATAATGTTTTAATTCTATACATTTTTTTATGAGCATCCGTAATTCTTTTCCCTTCTCAATCCTGCTTTATCTAACCCTGGGTTTCTATTTTCAGAATGTGCACATATGTTTTTCATTCCGACACAGGCCAGATTCATCAGGGGAGTTGTACTGCCCTGGGTGATTTCCTTTTAAAAGAAGAGCCTCATTATGCCGTTGAGGAAGTTCTATCTAAAAATACATGCAGGGATCCGCTGCTTTGGACCTCACCCCTGGGACAGCTGGGAGGCTCCTCACTGTGTTTGCAGCTGCTCCGAGCGCACGGCCGGCCCTCCGGATCTTCCCTCCCTTTAGGCAGGGCAGGGAAGATTCTCACATCGGAGTTGACATCTCCCGTCACTCGGAGAGTTCACAGGGACAGCCATGGCATTTTCTAGACCCAGAGCAATCTGAAATCAGGATCTAGGCAGGGGAGGTAGGCCCTTGTACCCCAGGCACCATCAGTTGGGGGTTGGATTGGAACATGGTGCTATCAGACTCTGACTCACTTTACAAAGTTGTCAAGGGCAAAGCTTCCAAGGCAAATCCATGTCAGTCTGAGGCTATAAGCAGAGCAAAGTCCTCCAGTTTTTCTTCGGTCAGGGTGACAAGTATAGTATATGTGTGTAACGTTCTGGCTCCTGGACTCCTTCTTGCCTACCCTGAAATGGGGCCATGGTCCAGTCTCCTGTCTTCTGCCTTCACATGGCTCAAACCAGAACTTCTTCCCACATTTATCTGCCCTCATGTCTGTGAGGAAGTGGGGAAGAGAAAGAGACTGGTTGAGTCTTTAGAAATACCACTGGCATTTCTTTGAGAGTTAGGAATGGAACGGTTTTTTTTTTTTTTTGAGTGACAAAAAAAAGTCACTATGAATTATCTCTTTAGCAGCGGTGAATAACCATTCCAGCTTGGATACAGTGGACATGGTCTTTACCTGATGCTATTTGAAACAGTTTCCACTCAAACAAAACCTTCATTTAGAAGAAGCCTTTGGAATCCTAGACAACCGTCATTTTCCAAAGACACAATTATTCTTGTTAATTTAAACAAAGAACATTTCCTTTGTGGGAAACAAAGCTTCACAATGACATCAAATTTTTAAAAGTCCTCGTAAGTAGTATCACAAAGTGAATCTATTTTGCATCATCATCCTGATTAGATATTGCTCCAATGAAATACGTGTGTGGAAGGGCTTTGGAGAGCTTTAGCAGTACAAGGGGAGCCAAGTTTAAATTTGAACTGACCTCACATCAGTAAATAAATAAAGTCTTGCCAGTTGAGACTTAATGAGTGAAGAGAAATTTGTATTTGGAACTTAAAAACATTTCTAGTCAAATTCCTATGTTTTCATAGGTTAAGTGTACAGTGCGTACTTTCCAGTATTTGTGAAATTAAGGCATAAGTGAGAAAAGTGAAAAAGAAACGGAAATTATTAGAAACTGGGGCAGGTTCTCAGTTTTTGTGACTCTGAAGCCATAAAGCATTAGCCACCTTCGTCCTTCTTAGGAAAATATCTCTCTTCTGCCTTTGGACAGATCTTTGTTTATTGCTGCTGCTCTTGAACTGGCCACCAGGGATCCTTTTAAGGACCTGCATCTGCCAAAAGACTTTGCTTGGTCAACAAGGTGCCTGTTTTAAGTCTCTTCCTTCCCAGGAGGTTTTATTCCTATTAAGTGAAAGAGGGACGTAGAACTCTGGCCTCTCTCTACCACAAACAACACACGGACATGTCAGCCCAAGAAAGAAGCAAAATTAAAAAGAGGCGTGATGATTGATGGGCTGGTTGTTGGTTTGGTACCTATTAGACTGTAAGCTCTATGAGGGCAGGGACTGCGGGCTTGCTTGTGCTGCTCTAGCGCCTCCTGGAGGTCAATTAAGTGTGTAGCATTTTGTGCTATTTCTTACTTTGAAGCGTCAGCTGTATACAGAAGCCAATGTTTCATGTTGTCCTTTTTTTTGTTTCTGTCTCAATGGTGTGCTTCCAGCACTAGTCACAGAAGGGACAGAAGGAAGAGGCTGTTGTGATGTGGATCCCGGGCTCCAGGGTGTGGTAACTGACTTGGAGGTCTCTGATGCAGGGGAGAAGGTATCGTTAACTGATTTGTTAGTAAACAGTACACACTGCTTTGTATGACGTGTTCATATCCTGCTCTCTATGAAAGTGCTTTTCTGAATTGTTTTTGATTGATTTAAGCCCTCATATTGAAGCTTCTAATCTATTTCTTCTTTAAATGTTCTTGTCCTTCTGTCGTGTAGGTGTAAAAGAAACAAAGTCATTAAAAAAAAAGCTTGAAAGCCTCCCGTGTAAATGTGTGTCTGCACTCTCTGACTACTGGACACGCTCTCTACGATGCAAATCTTTGCTTTCCCCGCTCCTTTGGCAACTCTGACTGAGAGGTGGCTTTGGGCGAGGGGATCTTACCCACAGATGACGCTACTGATGCTGAAATAAACTCTGCTTGGAATAGTCTTGCTTCTTTGCTCTTCCTCGAGCTTCGCCACCCACACTTCGCCTTCTTTCTGCAGATTTGTAAATCCATGTAACTGAGTTCTGTCTGTGGCGAGTGGTCCCAATGCTGCTGCTTTGACTTTCCATGTATGAAGGGCAGAGATCTCTCTGTAGACATGCAGACTCCCATCAACTCCAGAGAAAGTGAGATGTCACAAGCAGGGGGCGTGGCGAGTCGGCCTCCTTAGGATTGTCAGGGACCCACGGGCTTTACTTTTTTGTTAAAAATTCAATTAATACTATTAGCAAATACCAACATATGCCCATGTGGGAAAATGGTGCCTAAATATTATCGATGTAATGTTTTACTCTATTACATAGTCTGGGGCATATCTTGTGTGACAGACAGATAACCAAGTCTGATCTTTAAAACGTCACAGAAAACACAGCTGTGATTTACTGCTTTTTTTTTTATGAGCATGGTATTTTACTCTGATTGTAAACTTTCAAACTTTGAAGACTGAAGTTTAAAGCTTTCTGTTGCTCTAATGTTTTAAGCATGAAATAAGGAAGGACAGTTGGTCAATGGTAGTTCAATCCTCCCTCCCCATGACTCAGGCTCAGGGGGAAAAGCAACACTAAGCCTCCAGATTCCTTTTGGATTAACCTATCAGGAAAATTTAAGCCTTAAGAAGACCATTTTTAAAAATGAAACAAACAGATATAGAACCACTTTACATAAAACTTCAATAGTTGTACAATAGTGTTTTATCATTAGCTTCCTTAATAAGTAAGGCTAAAATAAATTTTCTGAGAAGCCAGGTTAGAAATTCTCAAGTGTAAACGATGAACTGTAGTAATGGAGGAGAGCCACCAGGTGGCAGAACAACTCCATTAAAAAAAACAACCATGCACCATTTCAGGTTTCACCATAAATGTAGTGGGTTTGGGGGTAAAAGTAATCAAATACAGTACAACTCAACTCATCTCTACATGTCTAATTGTGTGTGTGTGTGTGTGTGTGTGTGTGTGTGTGTGTGTGTGTGTGTGTTTTGGTTTTTCGGGGTAGGGTCTCCCTCTAGCTCAGGCTGACCTGAAATTCCTTATGTAGTCTCAGGGTGGCCTGGAACTCACAGTGATCCTCCTACCTTTGCCTCCAAAGCGCTGGGAAAGGTGTGTGCCACCACGCCCAGCTTACATGCCTAATTTTTATAGATGATAATTCTATACCAAGTGATGTTTTCCTACAAAATTAATGAATGAGCCAGAATGCACCCATAAGAAAAGTCAGAACTCTCGAACTTACTATAGATCCGAGGTGCTCAGGCCTGATATCTTCCTGGTTGGACACAGATCTGAGGTGTTTAGACTACATCACCTTTTTCAACCTTTGACCTTTCTCTATTAGAGGGGCTTCGTAGCAATGAAATCTGTAATAGTGAGAATGAAGGAAGAGGAGAGACCTGGTTCAGCTCACCATCAGTCTGAACAAAGTGCCTTGTCTTGGTAACAGGCTAGAAATTACCTAAGCACATTACCATAGCTGATGGCTTATTCAGGGATTAACATGACATCTGCTCATGTCTGATGGCCTCTGACCTCATGAAGTGTGGTTACAAGGGTGATCAGTACTTCTTGAATGGAGTGTGGTTAAGTTCAACTTCTAGCCATTCATAGTTTCTTTTGCATGCATCATCCTTAGGTCTTACTCGTTGGCTTACAGGCTACTGAGAAAAGACAGACCATGATTAAACAAGTATTGACTTCAGTTCCAGAAACTGAATTTCTCATCACCCACTTAAAGTGTGCTATGGACTGAGTCAGAGAGGCCATCCTCAAGGAGCGGATAGTCTCCTTTGGCCTGATGCATCAGCTCTGAGCTGGGCCAGTGACTGAGGAAGGACCCGGAGACCAGCGAAGCCCTTCCTTCGGGCCATCTCTGCATAATCATCACTGTTTTGACATCATTTTTCTCAACATTGAGATTGGAAGCCAGAGGCTTGGTGTAGTGTTCTATAGCATCTAGAATGTAAGGTGTCGGCTTGTCCCAGAAGACAAGTCAAGGATTTACAGGGCGTCCTCACTGTCAGCCATGTTGCTTGAAGAGATGGCTGGGTAAAGGTTGGCGTGTATCTCATATGTTTGCACAGGACAGGGCGGTCCTTGCTGTTACGTGGGTGTTGAAGTCTCCAGGTGATGAGATAGTCACTGTGGATGAGGTCGTTGAGTTTAGAGGGGGGAAATCCTACCTTTTAGAACACTACAGTGTAGGTTTTCAAAAGTAGAGTGACCATTCATTGCTCATGTTTTTATGTATTGTAGGTGGAATATCGAAGTTTTCCAGGCTCTTCGCAGTCAGAGGTGAGCTATACACATTTCCAACATATCATCACCCATTCTCAATCTGTGGCTAAAGAGAGCTTTTTAAAGAATTTGACACATCTAATCTTATTTTTTTTTATTTTTCAGATTATACAAGCTATCCAGAATTTAACCCGTCTCCTATACAGCCTACAGGTAATAGCTTTCCTCTAATCTTGACCTGGTGAATAGCTATCTTGATACAATTCACTTTGATGATTCCCAGACCTTAGAAATTAGAACATTTGAAAGGTAGTAAGTGGTTTTAGAAGGAAGCCAAGCCCTTAAGTGTGGTTCCAGCAGACACATTGAACTTCACCTGGCTTTGTAATCACCCGGCAGCACCAGGACTACATTTCTACCGTTGGTCTCAGCAACCATAAAACAGTTCATATCTTTAAAAAATAGCCATGACTAGGCTCTGGTTGGACGTTTACGATGAAGCTGTTAGGTGAGTGTAGCGTGACTTCATATCTTCTGGTGAAAACTCAAATTCACACCTCCACTTATTTCACCTCCACACGTGGCCTGAGGCCCGGAGAGCAGTTCAGTCTCTTGAGATGCTCCTTTTTGCTTGAGTTGCTTCATCACTCAACATGTTTTGGGTGCCCTCGCTGGGCTGGACACTGTGCTAAGGGTTTAGCTTACAAAAACGATGGACCACAAAGCCGACCTTCAGGTGGCTCGTTATCTTTGAAGGAAGACGAGACATAAAGATCATGCTTGCATTGTGAGTTAGAGAGATGCAGAATCCATCGTGCAGGGCGTGCGAAGGACCCTGGGTGTATCCAATTGCTTAATTCAGTCATTAAAAATTTTAATGCTATAAAAGCCATGTTACTTTTTAGGGAATTATGAGAATAAAAAAGTGGCTTATGATTCTATAGAGAGAATTACTATATGACCATGCTAACTTAAAAAATCTAATTAAAGAATTACTATTACCATGCTCACGTGTGTCCCTGCAGATCTTAGATCATCTTGTGTCACCCACTGGCCACATATGCCTTTTATAGCATCAGTGATTGGTGCATTGCATGACTTTTTTTTTACCATGTTATGTGTGTATGGTGTGCATGCATGTCTGCGAGTGTGTATGCATATGTGTGGAGGCCAAAGGTCAACATTAAGTGCCTTCCTCTTTTGCTGTCCACCTTGTTCTTGGAGATAGGATCTCATGCTGAATCTAGAATTTACCAGTTTGTCTAGACTAGCTATCTAGGGATCCCAAGGATTCCTGGCATTACTGGCACATGCCACTTTGCCTGACTTTACTTGCCTACCAGGCATCTGAACCCAGGCCCTCATGGCTGTCTGGCACGCACTGTACCAATAAGCCCTGTCTCAAGCCCCGGAGCATTATTGAAATACATTTAGAAGATTCGAGTCAGTGGAATTTATCTGGTCCCTTTAATTTACACTTTTGTGTTATCAATAGCAAAAAATTTCCAACCTCCTTATATTCTAATTCCTTTGACCACATCTGAACGTGTCCTTAGAATAAGGTACTATAATTACTTTTGAGGTTTTTAATAAATGTTGCCAAAATATACAAATCAATCAACCTTTTTTTTTCTCTTGCTTCATTTTAAAAATGGATCAAGTTATCTGATTATTTTAATTTTTCCTAACTGGTCTATTAATCATTCATATTTCCTATTTTTTAATTTTATTTATTCATTTTCAAGCAGAGAGATACAGAGAGAGGGAGAGGGAGAGAGAGAGAGAGAGAGAGAGAACACCAGGGCCTTGTGGGTCTGGCTTATGTGGGACCTGGGGAATTGAACCTGGGGCCTTAGGCACTGGAGGCAAGTGCCTTAACTGCTGAGCCATCTCTCCAGCCCTCATATTTCCTATTTTATACTTTACAAATGTTAAAGGAAAATTAAGTCATTTTCAGCAAAAAAATAATGACGTAACTGTATTTGATGTCTTTTGTTTATATTTCAATCCTATCAATACTTCTTTCTCTTAGGCTCTATTGATCACATGGCCATTCTTGCTTCAATACTACTGGCTCAGTCATTTAGGCTTTGAATTAGATTTGAATATATGTCAACACTCCTCTTACTGTTTTTCTCTATATTTACATTTTTTTTTTACCAGAGCTTTAGAATCACTGCCAATTTTCTTAACTCCTACTAAGACCATTAAATTAAAACGTTATTATATCTATGAATTAAATTGGAGAGAATTCTTGCTTTTGCCATAATCAGTTCTCTTGTCTAAGAACAGAGACAGTCATCTCTTACTTTAGGTTGTATTGTAAAGCTTTATAATTTTCTTCGTATAGCTACTATGTGTATATATGTACATATATTTTATGTTTATACATTTACATATAAGCTTTATATATAAATACTTATTTATATATAAAGCTTTATGATTTTCTTCATATAGGTACTATATGTATATATATATATTATGTTTATATATTTTATGTATATATATGTTTATGTGTATATATGTACATATATATTTTTCCCCAAAGGTTGATATTGATATAAAAGTATTGATTTTTTTAGTATTTATTTTATAACTGGCCAAATCAGTAGACTTTAATAGTCTCTATTGATTCTTTGGAGTGTTTCCAGGTAGAAAATAAAATTTTGAAAACAATAGTACTATGGATATTCTTCAGTCCTTGTATCAATTTTATTTTCTTGGCTAGAATTTGCTTTGGCTAGAATTTCTAAAAATGTGCTGAAATAAAAGCAGAAAGAATAGTAAATTTCTTGTTTAGGGATACTTTTTTAGTGTCATAAAAGATTTGCTAGTCTAGGATGTGATCTCTGAGAGGTTGATTCATTATGTAAAACAAATAGTCTTTAAAAATTTTTTAATTAAACATTTAAAAATATTTATTTATTTGAGAGAGAGAAAAGAGAGAAAGAAATAGGCAGAGAGAGTGAATATAGGTATGCCAGGCCTTCCAGACACTGCAAAGGAACTCCAGACATACGAACCACTTTGTGTATCTGGTTTTATGTGGGCACTGGGGAATCGAATTCCTCAAGTTTTGCAAACAAGCACTTGTAACTGCTGAGCCATCTCTCTGGCCCCTAAGGTTTCTTTTAGAAGTCAAATGAGAAGGGTTGTATCCTCTCATTTAGCCCATTAATCCTCAAAGGATAAAAGCCTAGAGCACCATGTGTTGTATTGTCCAATGAAAATATGTACAGCCATCTCTTTTCTGTTCAACTCTGAATACAGCCCTATGTAGATCCAAGGTCCAAAAAATTCCACTGGACTAAATTTTGCAATACATTTAGTTGGAATCACATGGAAAATATCAAAGTCTATAGTGAAATTTGTTTTTAACTTAACCAAAGCATTTGAGCCGGTCTAAGGATGTGGAGATGGGTATGGGTACAGATCTGCATCTGTATCTGGAGAAGGGCTCTGAAGTGTTTCTGCCTCTAGTGCACCATCTCTTTGGAGGCTGACTCTCATGCCTCAGTGAAGTTTTTACATAAGCATGCCTGCAACACGAACATGAAATTTAATCCCTAATTTAGGAGGGTAGAATTGGAGAAGATTTGTATAGACCAGGGAAGAACACAGATGTTCTTTCAAAGTATGTGAAGAGAGAGTAAAATGAGAATTTCTCAAATCGTGTTGTTTTCTGTAAACATTAAATGTGAATATCCAATCTTCAGTTTCACCATTGTGATAGGGAAGAAAACAGTCAAGTAGACAGATTCCTTAGGGTCACAATGAATTATTGTAATTATAATCTTCAAATGACAGTGAATGCCTGTGGTGGTAGTTCTGACATGCAAAATATTTGATTTTTGCTTGTTTTATGGTACTGATATCCTCAGGATTCATGGGAATGAAGTGAAGGTATAGAATCTGCCATTTGCTCTGTCAAGCCAGTAGTGTGGTTTATTTGTATGTGCTAATTATTTCATAATTGAGGAGCAATTTGTACCCATTCTCAACGATCACCATTGTTCTCTATTTTATAATAGCTCCTAAAGCCATTAATCAATTAGTAAACATGACTTTTAAAAGATAGTTTTCAAATGAAAAAATATGAGTTTTATTTCAAAAGTTTAGAGTGATAAATTGTTGAGTCTTACTCCCAAGCAAGTATGAGTATAAAATATACCTTAGTTCCTTAACTTTCAAAAGTCTAGGAAACTGCTGATCTAACAAAGAATAAATGGTCAAATCCCCATCTCCCCTGGATCTGTTACATGGGTAGTTTAAAAAATTCTTAGGAAGGAAAAATGTGAATTTATCCCTAGGAGAGTAATGATTTCTCGTAGTGAGTCAAAATACACACACATACCCAGCGTGTGTCCATTTTCAATGTGTCCCTTCTATACCTCGATGTACTTTAAATGGGGACTTTTTAAAATTAAAAGCTTTCAAGGGCACTCACAGAGACTTTTTGGTTTAGTGGCATCTTTCCAAGTCTTGGCAATTATTTCCTGTGACGTTGCCAAACTTTTCATAGGCAGATACCGTAACTCAAAATGTTTTTAAAATCTGTTTGCTAATGTCCTCTGGGATATAGAGTATCTGTTTTCCCTTAATCATTGCAGCCTCCTGTTAGCAATCTATTAAGCAAATGAAATTCAGCTTAGTTTTTTTTATGCATGACCTTCCTGATATAATGTAGAAACATATCATCAAGGAAACTAGCTTTACCCACTTACATTGCTCTTAAAAATGGTATTAACTGCTATTCTCAGGCATTATATTATATAAAAGATTATTTACCAAAAGTCTCCAAGTAGTTGACTTTTATTTTTATGTCTTCATGAAAGCAGCATATGGAGCTCAAGTAATTTCTGGTTTGGGACTCAAATAAAGGATATTGCCATGTTTATATAGATCCTTAAATGTCCATAAATTACTGACTGGGGAGACCTCAGAAAGAGAATGTGATATAGAACAGGAATTCAGAGTCTTCCAAATTTATATACTAAGTTCTTACCCAAAGGACTTCTTTAAATGCTGCCCAACAACCATCAGCTGACCACATGTCCAAGAGAAGGGATAAGTACCATCTACCCTCAGTGGCCATGAGTTCTGCATCTTGTGATTCAACCAACCTTGAATAGAAAATAATGGAAAATGAAAGCCTAGAAACTTCCAAAGAGCAGGACTTGCATTTACTTCTTGCTGAGTACTTCACTGAACCTATGTGAATGAAGAAAGTGATGTCTAGGTATTGTATTGGCTAGTATAAGTCATCTCGAGGTGATTTAAAGAGGGTCAGCTATGTGTAAACGCTAAGATGTTTGAGGTCAAGGTTAGAGCATCCACAGATATTGGTATCCACGGGACCCCTAGAACCAACCCCTTTTAGATACCAAAGACCAATGGTATTGATTTTTTGGCTTTATTTCTTCTCTACATAAAATCCAGGGCCATACATTTAGGAGATAAATCCAAGCCTTTTTGAAGCCTCAAAGTTTGTCATTGAATGTAACTTGGAAAAGATACAGGGTGTTGAGACAAAATAACTCACTCAAGCATTTTGTATTCAGAGATGCTTGCACCTGGAAGCCTACTACATAAGCCATATACAGGCTGTGTTAGCACTCCATCTCAGAGACAAAATACCTGAAATACGAGCTAAAGAAGAAAGTTTGCATTGGCTCCTGGTTTCAGAGATATCAGTTCATAGGCCTGTGTTGAGGCAGAACTTCGTTGCGGGCAGCACCAGGTGGAGCAGAACTGTTCACCCCATGGCACGTGGAAACAGAGTGGGAGATGGGTCCCAATTCCCCTCCAGGAATGCCCTCAGTGGGCATACTGTAGACCCCACCTCCCCATAGCGCTGTCCATCAAGCCTTCAACACATGGCCTTTGGGCATCAATCACGATGCCATCAGTGCAGCAGCTGGGTGGGGTGGTTCTCACCTGGAATCCCAGCTTTGGGGAAACTGAGGTCAGAGGATCACTGAGAGTGGAAGAGTTCCAGGCCAGCCTGGGCTACAGAGTGAGTTCCAGGTCAGCCTGGGCTAGAGTGACACCCTACCTCAAAAAATAAAGTAGGGAGGGGGAAAATCCCATCAGTAATAGAAGGCTGTGCATATCCACTTGTCCTCTCTGCCCCTCAGGCCGCCCTGACCATCCAGGACAGTCACATCGAGATCCACAGGCTGGCTCTGCAGCAGGAGGGCCTGGCTCCGGGTCCCTCCTTCCGAGGTGGCCCCTTTCAGGACCAGGACAGGCAGCGTGAGGAGCTGGCCAACATCCACAAGCTCCAGCAGGAGTTCCAGCAGGAGCAGCGGCGCTGGCAGCGCACGTGTGACCAGCAGCAGCGCGAGCAGGAGGTGCAGGAGAGCCGGCTGCGGGCCCGGGAGCAAGAGTGCAGGACCCAGGAGGAGCTCCTGCAGCGGAACCGGGGCGAGCTGGACCGCCAGCTCCACGACTACCAGCAGAGCCTGGAGCGGCTGCGGGAGGGCCAGCGGCTGGTGGAGAGGGAGAGGGAGAGGATGCGCGTCCAGCAAGGCCTGCTGGGCCCCTGGAGACACAGTCGTCAGAGGAGTCTTCCTGCCGTGTTCCCTCCTGGGAGCAAGGAGGTATGGCTTAGCCCTCCCAGGTATCTGCTGGGGTTGACTGTCTCAGTGTCAGGAACTTGTTGGCTTCTCTTTATTTTCTTGAAATGATCTATTCCTATGGGAAAGGATAAGAATATCTGTCATATTCTATGATGCACACACACCTTTTAGTCGGTCACTCAGCTATTAATGGAGAATGCTGAATCGCACAACTATAACATTATTCTGATATGGCAAGCATTCTCTGTATTAAATTCCAAATGTATTTTACTAAAAATAACTACCATGAGTCACACTGATTAATGACCTTGTAGGATCAAGCCTTTGGGAGGACGCTTCTTCCCCTGGCATCTTCTCTAACCTTGCTTGGAAATCCCATGTGCCCGCGAGTTTTCCTGCACCATGTCACATGTGTGCTTTTCACTGATCATCATAAGGTAGTAAAAGTTAATGGGCTTTATCAGAATGAGCTAGGCTGTGTGGGATTCTCCTTTCAAGTTTGCTAAATTACGTTTATTGCAAATTCTTCGTGCATTGATGAATGTTTGCAACTTTTAGCAAAAGGGGAGATGCTGCTTGCTTTGATTAAAATAAAGTGGAAAGTAACTCTAATGGCGTCGAACACTGCTGTTTTATTTTATTTTATTTTTTCCAAAAGATATATTGTGCATAGCGAATTGAAGATTTTGGTTCCAGCTCATTGAAAAGGGTTTGACTTCATTCCTAAGAAATGCTGGTTGCTAGAGAAAGAATATTTAGGCCTTTGAACTAAATAAATACTTTGTAAAACTTGCTTACATTGCCGGACAAATTATGTATTTTTTGTATTCCTTTATACAGGTCATGGAACTTAATCGATCGGAGAGTTTGTGTCATGAAAACTCATTCTTTGTCAACGAAGCTTTAATAGAAATGTCACTTAATACTTTTAATAAATCGAATCCATCAACTGTCCACTGGGATGCCTCTTATCCCCTGAACGTATCTAATCCTGATTTGGTAAGGACTTGTAATAGTGAAGCAGACCTGAAGACAGATGATTCTCAGCTTTCGGATGTCCACCATGAACTCTGGACAGCCTCAGGGCCCTGCCACCAGGCAGCCCCTCTTCACGATGGAAGCAAGGATTCTTGTGAAAATGGTAACTAACTCTTTATGCACCCTCGGTATGGTCTCAGCAAGGAGTTCTCTGAGTGGTTGGCTCTATAGTAGAGTTCAAGCAAAGTGAGTCCCAGAATGGGACTCATGGTGGATCAGTGGAAAGTGATGGCAGGACCTTTTCTTTGGGGGAAGTTTGGGGAGTGTGTGCCCTACTCCATATCTAAGTAAGTGAAGCCATGCAGTAGGGTTTAGTGAGTGCCAGCCACATGTAAGACAGGGGTTTCAGGCCTTCGGGCTCAGTGCTGTCTCCTTAACTGTACAGCAACTTGATATTTATTCTCCACCGTGGATCCCGCTGCATCCCGCCATGCGTCCCTGTTGGCTTTTAGAAATAAAAGGTATGGACAGGGTTTGTGGTCAGACTTTATTGACTATCAGAGTAATTTCCTGTAATGTTAGTGAAATCTGTATTGCTATGAAACACCCTCAATGAAACCGTTAACATCATTTGTCATTGTAAGAAAAGGTGTCGTCTCCCCAGAAGTACCTCATCATAACACAATTTGCTAATCTCATTAAAGCATTTGCCAAATATAAAGGAAGGGCAGCTTGGGTTTCCAACTCCACATGAATCCAAATGATTTAAATCTATGTCTATTATAAATTGTTTGCTGTGGGGTAGGAGGTAGGGAATGAGAAGAACTTGAAACCTCTCTACTGAAAAACAGATGGTATGCAATAGAATAAACAAATGGCCGGCCACATGGATGTGAAATTAATCACTGACAGACAAATGTTTCAGAAACATAAAGCAAGCAGGCGTATAGAGATCTTTACAACTGGACACAGACTGGTTTCTGGGCTGAATATATATTCTCATTTTGTCAGTTGGGAGGATAATTTTTCAGCAACAAAAAAGACTTGAAGGCATTTGGCTTCTTCCAATTAGGGAGTAATAATTCTGACACTCCCTGTAAGTTGATTTATTACCGATCCAAAAGATGTTGATTTTTAGGGTGGCTAATTCTTTACACCATTCAGTTACTACCCTAATATTCTTAATTCTGGTCAAAACATAAGAGAGCATGAAATAACTCTTTAAAGTGTTGTTTTGAGTGGATTTTAAAGAAAAACAATGGGATAGTTTGGATTAAAAAAGAAACCCTAAATAAAATTTAGAAAATGGAAACCCCTTTCCTATATTATCTTGCAGCTTAATACTGTGGAGACCATGGTGTGACGGGTCTTTGCTTGGCCCGTGCTGCTGTGCTGTGCTGATTCATGAACCTGCTACTTCCAGGGCTTTGTGTGCTCCTTCAGTGTGGTTTTGCATACCGGTAGGCTTTGGTGTCATTCAGAAATTTAGTCTGAGTTAAACCACATTCAGATTCTGTTTAAAAGAAGTATTTCTCTTCTCCCATATCTGCCATCTGAGCATTTCACAACCTACTTGCAGTAGAAAGAAACTTACTGAGGAAATCAAAGCGATTATACACAGACCCATCCTCGCCACACGTGCAGCCTGAGATAGGCCCAACAGCAATGCCAAGCAAATTGACTTTTGCTTAAGACATTGTATGTACAGTGAAGGTCAAAGACACTCAGGACATGGACAGAAGGGAGAAAGAACTACTTAAGCCTGAATCTCCCAGGAACATACTGAGGTCTGTGTGCAGTTTACTGGCTAATTTTGTAAGTCGTTAAAAAAAATCCTATTTATATTTGTTTATTTGAGCATGATAAGCAATTTCTGGGAGAAAAGAAATTCAGATAATAGAAAGGGATAGGGAAGTGGAATGAAAAATAGGGTATATTTTCTTCCAAGGGTGGCCAGAGCCAGATAAGATTATTCGGATGACTCCAGAGCTCTGACCATTCTTGTGATTGAAAGTAGCACACAGCAGCCAGTCGTGGGGGGTCTTAGAGCTCCAGCCACACGTGCTCTTGGGGCGCAGAGACAGAGGGGCCCTATGAGTGCTGTATGGGTCGTGTATGCAGTCAAGGCCAAGACAGGGTGGTCTGCTCCTGAATCACTGGGTGAGTGATCATCAGTGACCACTACTGAGGATCGCTGTAGCCCACAGTGTTTGAGTAGTGTTTGCCTATGATGTTCTACACGTTTTTTTTTCTTAATCTATTTTATTTGCAAGTGGAGAGAAAGAAAGCGGGGGGCAGAGAGAGAATGGGGGCACCAGGGCCTTCAGCCACGCAAACAAGCTCCAGATGCATGCACCACTATGTGCATCTGGCTTTATGTGGGTTCTGGGAAATTGAACCCTGGCCTTTAGGCATTGCAGGCAAGCACCTTAACTGCTGAACCATCTCTCAAGCCCAAAGCTGGCAATTTTGGTAAGTGTGTATTTAGCCATGATTAATTAAAGTTGTAGAACCTGAGGTCAGCTGTTTTAGGAAAACACCTTAAGGATGGTTTGTCTGGTCCAGTACTTAGGTGTATGAGTGCAGCTCAGACCAGTAGCAGTATGGACTTCTGAAACAGGAAGATGACGGAAAATAAATATGTAAATAACATCCATGAATATGTTCAGAAGTCACTTAGATTGGAATCTTCATTGTTTTTTTTTTTTTCAGTCCAACCTCACCAGACACTCTTTGTGCCCTTTCTGCTTTGACATTAGTTTTTGAACTGCTCATCGAGTGTCACTACCACCAGTACGTGTGACATCAGGTGGCAGTTACTTGTGGAAGGTTTTCTTCTTGGTGTGTGTGTGTGTGTGTGTGTGTGTGTGTGTGTGTGTGTGTGTGTTTGTATTTGTGAGTGCAGGTGTGTGTGTGCCACAATGGGTGTGTGGAGATCAGAGGACATTTTAGATGCCATTCCTCACTTGTTTGAGGCAGTGTCTCTCATGGTTGTACACTGCTGTGCTCACCAGGCTAGGTGGCCTTGAACTCTGGTGAGATTCTCCTGTTTCCACCTTCCTTCTGGCCTTAGGAGAGCTGGGATTACAGACACTAGAGCTACGTCGTCCAGCTTTTTCGTGGGTTCTTGAGATCTGCGCTCAGTTACTCCTGCTTTATCCACTGAGCCATCTCCCCAGGCCCAGTGCTGACACTTCACATGGAGAAATGCATTTAATAATTCTTGTCCCTGACATGGTTCTGTGATTATATCCACCTGAGAAGGGAGAGGAAGACAGGAATGTTAAGAAACCTGTCCAGGGTCACACAGCTAGTACATGGAACAACCAGGAATTGAACCTGAATGGCTCTGAGCTCATGCTTTCAAATTGTTGCATTAAACATGACTGATTTCTAAGGTCTGTGTTGAGTTGTACTTTTAGCAGAAGTTGGAATTGATGGATGGAGAATAAATCCTTGTGTAACGTCTGGCAGCGTACTTATGATTAAGGGCCAGATTTTTGTTTTTGTTTATTTTCTTCTCCCTCCTCCCTTTTTAATATTACCATTTGGAAACGATTTCTAAATGTTTGGGATTTCTGTGTCCAACTCTTGCACTGGGCCTAATATCTTCAGCTATCATAAATACCCTTTAGCTCTAGTTTGTCCCCATGAGGCACATTTTCTTAAGGACAATTTGTTTTTCTAATGTCTAATAATAATCCCATTTTATTTCTAAATAATTTTAAGGTAGCACTATAAAGAACGTGATTTTCTAGTTTTAGAATTTATTTAATGATCAAAAATCTTGGATGTTTGATTATTAAATCCAAATTGGCATTTGATTTTATTTACAGTGGAAGAAATGGTTGTGTTTAAGACTTTTTTTTTTTTCTTTCTTCTGGGGGATACTGGCCAAGACCACAAAAAGTTGAATTTCTTTAAACAATAAAGTCTCTGTGGGACAGTTGCTATGTAATTGGCCCTGTGAAATACTCAACTGTATTACTCTTAAAGGAAGAAAACAAGTCATTTTTTTCCCTGTGAGCTTTTTCCTCCTAGCTTTTAAAATTTCTAACTATATATTGAATGCAATCTATTAGCTTATTTGCCATTTTCATTAATTAGTAGAAACATTTTATGGCATATGACTATGAAATCATCTTAGCCATGCTAATCTCCTCTCTTGGTAATATTTTTATCCATATCTCAGCACTCTATCTGCAGGCCACCTAAAAAGTTCTCTTTGATGGAGAGAATTATGAATTTGTTATGCATTCTGATAATTAAATTGAGCCACATTTTAATGGTCATATCGTAGATACTGAATACGAGAGCGGCTTTATTAAAATTTGGCTCCAAAGGAGTTTTTCTTTTACTACACATTAGAATATGGTGTCCAGCAAAACATTTTCAAAATTCAAAGCATTGTATTCAGAGGACATCAGCTCTTTTAAACTTTCAATGACAGGCTTTTATTTTTTTTAAATAACAGAAATTTTCCAAATTAAAAGCTGTGCTGAAGTTAGTATTTAAATAAATGTATTTAAGAAGTGAAAATCTGGTCCTTTCCAGTGTTTAAAAAATATTCCATAATTCAAGAAATTGGCACCTCATCTGTGACATCTTTGAGGGAGAAGCTTTGCCAAAGACCCTTAGACAATTTCCCATAAAGCATAACGTGGTCTGATACACCTAAAGCTGCAGCATTCTGGGTGTGGAGTGAGGGAAGAGGGCTTGTCGAAGTTTTCTAGCGCTGCTAAAGCCCGGTGTCTCAGACTGAGTGGCTTCAACCACAGAAATCGACTTCCTCACAGTTCTGGAGGCTGAAGTCCAAGTCCAAGGACCTGGCAGGGTTGGTGTTTGCTGAGGTCTCTCTCCTTGGTAGATGGCTGTCTGTCTTCTCTGTGGGGCCTTCACACCATCTTTGCTCAGTGTGTCTGTCTGACTGGGTGCTAATCAAAGGATCACCAGTCATAATACCCTGGTGCCCACACTCCTGACCTCCTTTACCTACTTTCTCTTAAAGCCCTTCTATCCAGATACCCTCTGAGGAAGTAAGGGGTTGGTGTGAACTTCTAGGAAGTATGCTTCAGCCCTTTACAGGGAATGATGTCCTCCCTGCCGTACTTTTAGAGGTCATGAAAGGGCTTTTTTAAATTTTTTTTTTAATGTGTCAAAGTTAAACTGTAATTTGCCTACCTTGTTGCTTTCTTTTTGACTTGGTTAGGGCAGTGAATTGAACTTTGTTAAAAAAATTATATGACATTAAAAAATAAAAATAAAAAATTATATGACATTAAATTATGATAAATATGCATGTTTACATATGTTTAAGACATGTGTGTTATGAAGCTTATATCAAAACATCAAAACTAGGGCAGAAAATACTGACTCTGTAGGCTCTTTTCCTGAATGCATAAGATAGAAGAGATTGCATCTCTGAGCCCATTTCCTATTTGTGGCTTATATAAGAAATTTAAGATATGTTTGCCAGCCTAGGCCTTCATTAAGGGGATTTGGAACTTTTGAGATTGCTCTGCGATCTGGGGATATTAGATGTCTGTGTTTTGGATTGTTTAAATGAAAGAAAGCTGAAGGGCTGAGAATATTTACTATGACACCAAATTATCATCAATGACATATAAATATGTGTGTGTATTTGAAGAAGTCAAAATTCAAAATTCATTGAACAGTTCTATGCCTTTCTTCTAGAATTTTATCCTGTACATAATAAAGGAAACCATTGCATATCTTCCTCTTGGTAATCTACATCATGATGGAAGTATTAAAATTTGGGCTCAAACACTTAGCTTTAATGCCCCCCATTGAAAAATGCAGATAACTGACTTTAGCCTTTGCGGATTCTATATTGGGAAAGGGAAACATGACATTTGCTTGTTAGAGCCTGGTGAGCCGAGAGTGCTTACTGCCAACTTCCCGATTGCAGATGCTCTGGGGGCAGGTTAGAGACATGAGCCAGCGGGCACGGGCCACCCTGCCTTAGCACATGGAGCCTGGCCCACAGCAGGAGAACAGAACCAGCAGGTGGGTGGATTTAAGGCAGGGAGCCAGCCATGTGGCTACCTTTTCGCACCTCCTCCTTGGCCTGGGTTCCAACTCAGGTTATACCAGCTGCTCAAACGACAGTTCACTTATGGATGGTTCCAGAGTTAGACCTGGCCTTGGGTCATCCTTAGCTTTAAGAAGAAAAAGAAAAGCATGCAAACACACACACACACACACACACACACACACACACACACACACACACAGCCTCTGGGTAACAGGTTCTAGAATGATGTGACTTTTTTGTTCAATTGGTCATCAGTATGTCTGGAAGGACAATGTTTAGTGTATAATGATTATATTTATGAAATGAATAAAAGAGTTGAGGTCCAAACTCTTTTCTTTCTTTTTAATTTTTTGATTTCAAATAAGGCAACTTCATTTAACTATATCTTCCTGAATTCATGTCTGCACTTGTTTACTGAATATAGTACTATGTATCAGTTTGGTATGAGAATTACAACTCCAGAGAGCACCTCCTTAGTCATTTTTAAAAAAAATTTAGAACATTGTACATATAGCTCCCATATGGGCATGTGTAGCAAGTGAAAACAAGTTAAAATGTGTTTCCCATAATGTGTTTTAAGTCAACTGAACCTTGTAGAAATGAACTCATTGCTGTCATTTCAGGGAGAAGACACATAAACAATGCACCATGTAATTGTTGTATCAGTGACAATTAGTCAGCTTATCTGTTCTTGGGGGCATGTTTTTCATTTTAACATAAAGTATCTTGGATATCAGGAAATTAAGCATGGGTGGCAAGTTCATCAACAGTGAAACACTCTCTTAAACCCTCTTTTTTTTCCCCCTGTAAATCCTATTTAACAGTCCAATGTATCTCCCCAGCCAGAACAATTAGTATTTGTTTTGTTAAATACATTCCTAGGATGTGAAACAACTTTCCTGGCATTACCTTCTACTTGGGCCTTAAAATGTTACCTGAAATGTCAATATTTATTACAGCAATATGAAAAGTAAGTGAAGTAGCAACTTTAGAAATATACCCCCTTGTTACTCACCTGACTGAGGGCTGAAACATACTTGCATTTCTGTTCTGTCACTTCTCACACCCGCTGGCTCAGTAGAAGGATTTGTTCTCATCAGATTTTGGGACACACAATAAATAAGCCTGGACCTTCATTTTGATCTAGTTCAGATGTTAATTTGCTATGGTAAATTACTATTGAGTTTCCTTAGATAATAGGCCAGGATATCCTTTTGTTGGTACAAAATATTAATTCAGTTTTTAAAAAAAATCAGTTTGATTTGAAATACTAATGTTTGGTTGGAAGCTTTACCTGAAGAAAAACAGACATCCGGGCTGAAGAGATGGCTAAGTGGTTAAGTCACTTGCCTCCAGTGCCTAAAGCCCCGGGTTCAATTCCCCAGGTCCCACATAAGCCAGACCCACAAGGTGGTGGTCCTGATGCATTCTTGTGCTCTCTCTCTCTCTCTCTCTGCTTGAAAATGAATAAATAAAATATTAAAGAAAAAGAAAAACAGACATCCAAAGTTCCACATTATGTAGGATAGCGAGAAGTTCTGTGCAGAGTTTCACAGTAAGGCAGTTCAAAATGTAATTATTGTATGGTGATTTCTTTCCATACTATCTGTGCATATTTCAAAAACACTATAGGTCTTTCTTCCTAAAACATAATGTTTTATTAGGGTTGCTTGTGTTAAATATAGACCGTATGAATCCTCCATCCGAGACACAGTGGTCTCTGGTTCCCCGGTGAAATGAGGCAGGATTTTCCCCTCTTAGCAGTGCTGCTATAAGGGCTTTGAAAGAAACATTTACAAGCACAGCATTGGCAGAGTTTTCATTTGATTTAATGACCTGCTTCCTACCAGTGATCTTGGCACCCTGCACAGTGATTTGCCATCAATTAATCATGCACAATGTCGTACTGCTGCCATAAGGGCATTGCCCTCCGTGCGTCTCATAAATCCTCCAGAAACAAAGAACGGGAATTGCATGCTAAGGAGTGTTCAGCAAAAGCCCACAGATGGAGCTGGTTTTCTGTTGTCGTCTGGTGTGTTTTTGGAAGCCTCTGAACTCCATTGTGGATTCTGAGTCTTGAAGTTCCCGTTCTTGGGTCCTCGCTCTGGGACTGTAGATGGCTTAGACATTGGTCATTTGGAGAGGAGGAATTCTTGATTCTTCTGGATTATGGAAGGAAGGCTATGGTTTTGTGGGTTTTTTTTCTTTCTGAATTCAGGTCAATCATACTCAACTATCTGTGGCCATGTTTTGGTGATTCTTGGTAGGGGTGATTCAGAAAGGAGGCATGCTTCCATCCCGGGAGCACACTGACCTTTGCTGGAGGCAGATGACAGAATACAGGAGCGTGTGCTGCTGGAGTCATGGAGACTCACACATTTAGCTTTGCCAAAAGCTTCTGGAATCTACACTTACAGACTTTGAGATTCTTGTCATTTCACATGTGTTCTTGCAGCAATAATGGACTTTTCTCTAATTTTATCATAGAACTCTGAAGTTATTTAATATTAAAATCAAGCAAACCTAAACCCTGGGATGTATATGTATTACGTGTTGTCTTTACTTATTTTTATATGGTTCTGTTGGAGAGGGTGTTCTTATAATAAAGAAATGGAAACATAGTATACATTTCATCTGATTAAAACTGAAACCTCTTTAAAGAAGCTAAAGGTTTTCAGCTGTTTTACTTCCAAAGGGTAGGTAAAATTTCTGGCTCCGGTTTGGTTTATTCTTCCCCAAATGTTGTACAACTTTGGACTTTGTGTGCCTTGGTCCAGGTTGGCATGAGAGTCACAAATGGATGTCATCTATATTTTTAGATTCTTGATGCTGCTGTTTAGCATGAGCCCTGAAATACATTCAGGACTTTTTGCATATGCAAACTACTTGTCATCAACTTGTAGATTGGAGAAGGGAGAAAAAAAGCATAATGATCATTTTATCCAAAATGTGATGGTCTGTTAGTCAGCATGTGGTAACAAGGCTGCATTTTGCATTCAGGCTCTGCTATGAGAAAATGCAATTGCTTGTCATCTCCCTTCGGTCTGTGGAGGGGACCCAGGCCACCTTGAAATGAGATTATGATCATCCTTCAAAGTGTGGGGGTAGTCCATCCAGTTACCTGCATGGTTTTTACAATATATTTATTTATTTGCAAGCAAAGAGAGAGATAGAGAGAAGAGAGACAGAGAATGGGTGCTCCAGGGCCTCCAGATGCTGCAAATGAACTCCAGATGCATGCGCCACTTTGTACCTCTGGGTTTACATGGGTACTGGGGAATGAAACCCTGGTCATTAGGCTTTGTAGGCAAGTGCCTTAACCACTGAGTCATCTCTCTAGCCCCTGCATGGTTGTATTTATTTATTTATTTATTTAGTTATTTATTTATTTAGTTAGTTAGTTAGTTTTTTCAATATAGGGTCTCACTTTAGCCCTGGCTGACCTGGAATTCACTATGTAGTCTCTGGGTAGCCTTGAACTCACAGCAATCCTCCTACCTCTGCCTTCTGAGTGTGGGATTAAAGGCCTGTGCCACCATGCCCAGCTGTTGTATTAACTTATTTGCTTTTTGCTGACCATGCAGTCTGAGGTAAGGCTTTGTGAAAACTCAGATCCAACCTCTGTCTTTATGAGATCTCTGCTCTGAGCTGGTTACCTTAGTGAAGGTAGAAGGGAGAATCTGAAGTCATCCTCAGAGCAGGGAGAAGAGTATTGGGAAAGTCACATTAAAAGTATCCATCGTAAAAAAAGAAAAGAAAAAAAAAGTATCCAATGAATACAAATTATTCATTGTAATAGTTTCATGATTCCTGGTAAAATATAGCATTTTTCTGCAAATACTGCTGCTAACACATTAAACTATTTCTTCTTTATATATGTCAGTGACAGATGTAGACATGTAGATATGTAGACATGATCAATCTATTTGTCAGATCTAGTCTCTTGCTTCCTTCTTACAAGACCCAGTAACTTTCTCAGTAGAATGGCACATAATTAAATGCTTTTCTTAAATCAAGGTAGTGCTTGAGGTAAATCATTTATCAACAAAGTTTAGAGTACGCTGGCCATTATTACTAGATTTTTTAAAAAAAGATATTATTGATTAACTTTGAGGATATATAGCTCAGGAGAATTCCAACAATATTTCATAGAGGGCTTGATTAGATACCTGGATCAACACTGACCCAGAAACACACACATACACACACTCACATACACTCACAGACACACAGAGACACAAACATACACACATGTGCACACACACATACACTCACAGACACACACATACACACTCACATACGCAGACACACATACTCACATGTACACACACACACACACACACACACACACACACACACACACACACCAGGATTGAAACCTGCTAAGGTTTCTGCTCATTTTTTTTTTTTACCAGAATGGCACAGAACATACTCACATCAGATACATTCCTGGGCAAAAAGCAAGTTGACATGATTTTTTCCTTCTACTCAAAGATGATATAAAGAATGCCAATCCAGTGCCTACTCAAGTTAAAGGAAAAATAAACTAAACACGTTTGTGTGTGGTTTGCATAAGTGTATGTGCAGGCATGTGTGTATATGTGTGCACATGCGTGTGGAGGCCAGAGATCAACACTTAATGTCTTCCTTAACAGGGACAGGTGCTCTCACTTGAATCCACGACTCACTGATTTGGCTAATCTGGTGAGCCAGCTTGCCTTGGGGATCGCCTATGTGTGCCTCCCAGGTACTGGAATTAAAGGTGGGTCATCACGCTCACCTAGCATGTGCATGGGTGCTGGGGACCCCAAGCCCTGGTTCTTACACTAGCATGCCCCCCAAAACATTTTTCTTTTTTTTAAACAAGGTAACTATCTCTTTTTAAAAATTTTAATGAATTTGAGAGTGAGAGGGTTTATTAATTTTTAAGGAGAGAGAGAGAGAGAGAGAGAGAGAGAGAGAGAGAGAGAGAGAGAGAGAGAGAGAGAGAGAGAGAGAGAGGGAGAGAATGGGTGCACCAGGGCCTCTTGCCACTGCAAACAAACTCCAGATGAATGTGCCACTTTGTGCATCTGGCTTACATGGGCACTGGGGAATCAAATCTTGGTTGTTAGGCTTTGCAGGCAAGCGCCTTAACCACTAAGCTATCTCTCCAGCCCTCCAAACAATTTTTGAATGTAGAGGACCTTATGTGTAGGATTTGAGCGTGTGAGTTTACACAGGACAATGGAGATGGCAGATGGGTACAGTGCTTAAGGCAGAAGACTTAGGGATTTTGCTTGGCTTCAGATTCCCACTCGGTCACTTATCATCTATGATAATTTCAGCAGGTGTTTAAACTTACTTGGTGTGTCTCAGTTTCCTTGCACTCCTGATGGTACCCTCTTTGTGGGTGGCATGAGGATTACAGAAAGCAATACTTGTAAAATTCCTAGAATTCAGTGAGCATTTAATAAACATCACAGGTATTATTATTTCTTGTAGTGAGAGAAGGCTGAATTATCAGGAAATGCATTTGGTCACTTGAACTACTGGTCTGCTTCCAAAATGGTCTCTCTGGTTACTGGGAAGACTTGTTATGCCTCATTCGGGTATTATCTAAGTCATCACGTCTCAAAAGAAAAAAAATGTTCTACAGCTTGACTGGTTATTATTAGGTATTTCATGATTTTTTTAAAAGTTCCCATGCTGAGGTATTATTGGGAAATGCTGATGAGGGGACTGCACAACATTTATGTACTTTCATTGTGCTTACATGGTCTGTGTCCTGCAAAAGTGGTATTTTCCTAGCTGATTTAACCACAGTGTCTTCCTCCCTAGCCCAACCTCTTACAGGATTACTAATTTTTTTTTGAGACATACTTTGGAAAATACTGATGTCACTGGATGTTGAAATCAAGTCATTGCATGTGGCACACCCTTCAAATCCATTTTTTCTCCCTTGGGAACAGTTAAAATCCAAATGACACATCCCAGCCCGATTTACCATGGAGGTTGCACTTGGAAACCCACATTCAGCACAACAAATTTCAGAGAGAGCTTTGTTTAGCCCCCAGGCCAGCAGTGGGGCCTTTGGGCGAGGGTTGATGTCTGGTCCTTTTAAGGTTTTTCTGGGTCAGCCTTCCCGGATTCGCTGGAGCCTTCTGTGTGCGGGATGTTGTTCATCCCAGAGGAGGCACAAACTTGGGTCTGCTGGCAGAAGCTGCATTCTAGTCTCTATTCCTTTCCTTCTCACATCAAAGTCCAGCTCTGCTATATTCTTTCAGTTGTATGGAAGGTCCTGTGACTCATCCATTTTCTTCTGGGGATAGCCCCTTCCTCCACCTTTACTCTAAACCTGGTGCTGGCGGTTTGACTCAGGTGTTCCCCATAAACAAATGTGTTCTGATCCTCAGCTGGTGGCAATTTGGGAATTGGAGCCTCCTGGAGGCAGTGTATTGTTGGGGGCAGGCTTATGGGTGCTAAAGCCAGCTTCCCCTTGCCAGTGTTTGGCACACTCTCCTATTGCTGTTGTCCACCTGATATCGGCCAGGAGGTGATGTCCAGCCTCTGCTCATGCCATTGTTTTCCCTGTCATCATGGAGCTTCCCCTTGAGTCTGGAAGCCAAAATAAACCCTTTCCTTCGCAAGCTGCTTTTGGTTGGGTTCTCTGTGCCATCAAGGAGAAGGTGATTTTGGCAGCTGATCACCTCTGCTCCTGTCAGGACCAGCTTTGAGTCAGTTTCTTCTAGAGGACTCTCCAGAGCCATTCAGGCAGGGTTGGTATCCTGGTCTGGGTGGCTCTGTCGACTCCAGCAGCTATTTGTATTACCTTCCACAGAGTTTTCACTATATTCCTTCCAGAGTTGACATTATAGTGCTTTACAGCTTATGTGTCCAGGTATAATTTACATAGAGAGTTACATATAGTAAAATGCTTAGCCACTCAGACGACTGCGTAAACAGTTTGCTAGAAAGAATTTCAAGGCACAAAACATTTCTGTCAATCTCGAAAACTCCCTTCTCCTCCTTTTCTATCAGCCTAGCAGCAAACCCTTCTGTACTTTTCACACCCATGGGCTAATCTTGCTTTTCTAGAATGGAGTGGAATCCATCACCACGTACCTTTTTGTGGCCACGCAGCACGTTATTTTTGAGATATTCTCTTGTTGCTGCGTGGGCCCCTGGATGGCTCCTTGGTATTCCTGTGCAGTCTTCTGTTCATGAAGATATATTTTCTTATCCCTTCTGCTAGTGGACGCCTGCCCTGTTTCTAGCTTTCAATTATCATGAATAAAGCTGCAATGAACATTCTTATACAAGGTAATTTGAGAATTATGTTTTCATATCTCTTGGATAAATACCTAAGAGTAGAAGTTCTACCAGGATAGATGCCTTTTAAGAAACTTCAAACTTAACTTTTACAAAGCTATCGGAGTGGTTTGAAGGACTGTTGAGTTCTCCTCGTTGCCCAGCCCAATGCAGGGCACATATGAGGTACATATTTAAGAATGAATGAACAAGAAACTCACACCAGTTTTCAGTCTGAAACCCTCTGACCAACAATGAACATGTCATCCATTAAACAGGTGTGAATTTTCTTGGCCAGATGTGGCTTCATTGTAAATAGGCAAAAAATAGGAGTACATACCTTCCTTCTCACCCTGTTCTGCAGTGTGTGCAGAAACCAGTGACACACATCACCACGAGGGCCTTAGGAGAGGCTTGGATACCTGACAAGACCTCCTAAAGTTAAAACACAGCAGTGCCACCCTGACTCTCCCAGTTCCCTTCCTCCTTGGTTCATCTGTAAAAAAAAAATAAATGAAATAAAATAAATAAATAAATAATGCAAATTTCATTCAAACTGGGCATCCTGATGACACCTAGCATTTTCTCTCCTGTGCACTGGTATCACATTCTACTGGGAAGACACAGGCTGTTGATGTCCTAGTGAGCCTTCAAGGCTGGATTCCAAGGCTTTCTCCTCCCTGAAACCTGTCTTAGCTACTACATCTAGAAGCTCTTCCTCTCTTTGATGTCAGGCCCACCCCGGAGTCTATGGGGGTCATAGAGTTAAAGTGCCACTGTGTGTGTGTGTGTGTGTGTGTGTGTGTGTGTGTGTGTGTGTATGTGTAAGTCGGAGGACAGCCTTCCAGTCTGTCCTTGCCATCTACTTCATCTGACGCAGGACCTTTCTCCATCAATTTCACTCTGCTGTCATACACTTTGCTGTACTCACTGAGAGATTCCTGGGAAATTCTTCTGTCTCCCCCTCCCATCTTGTAGTCAGTGTGCTGGGATTACAAACAAACAAACAAACAAACAAACAAACAAAACAAAACATGGCTTCTGGCTTTTTACATAGGGTCTGAGCAGCGAAGCCATTTCCCCAACCACACCATTGATATAAATATATATTCATATGTATTTATATTTATTACATATAGTTATATATTTATATTTATAAATATTATACATGTGTAGGGGGAGGGAGGGAGTGACAGTAGAGATCACTAACCTCTTCCTATCCTGCAATTAATAGGCTCCTTCTGGGCCACACACTTCGTGGCCCTGGGCAGTTCAGTAGGCGCTGGGGTTCCTGGTCCTTAAGGGAGCGGCTGAGGCTCCTTGCTCTTGAATCACAATCAGTATCTTCCACTAGAGAGACATTAAATTGTTTGGTCAGATTGTTGTTCTTTTTAAAAATTTATTTATTTATTTATTTATCTGCAGGCAGAGAGAGATAGAAAGGAGAGAGTCAAAGAGAATGCGTGCTCCAGGGCTTCCAGCCACTGTAAACAGACTCCAGATGCATGCACTGCTTTGTGCATCTGGCTCTACATGGGTACTGAGGAATTAAACTCGGGTAGTTAGGCATTGCAGGCAAGTGTCTTAGCAGCTGAGCCATCTCCCCAGCCCCTGGCATTCTTTCTTGAGAAGAGTTTCTTACAGAAGAAAGAGAGCTGTGTAAAAAGAAGTTACTATACAAACTTAAATTTGTGTCACCTGGATATTTAAAGGGAAATTAGTCAGCTCAGTTTAGGCACTGATATTAGTCACATGTCAGGAAGCACAAATGCTAATAGCTGTATAGCTCTATTTTCATTCTGCATTCACAAGACAATTTAAAATCATTCCCAGGCCTGGAATAACCTTAGAGGTTAAGGCACTTGCCTGCAATGCCTGACAACCTGCATTTGATTCCTGGTACCCACATAAGCGAGATGTATCTGGAGTTCATTTGCAGAGGCTGGAGGACCTGACATACCCATTCTCACTGTCTGTCTTCTTTCTATATCTCTGCTTGCAAACAAATAATTAAAAATCTTTTAAAAAATCAATTCCAAGCAGGGCGTGATGATACATACCTTTATTCCCAGGGATCATTTCTTTCAGGGGGAGAAGACTCCAAGGAGAACAGTTTATCTTGGGGTTTTTGTGTCGCTCTGACTCTCTTTCTCTTTCCCTCTGTCTCTCTTTCTATCTTTTGAGACAGGGTCTTGGTGTGTAGCCCTGGATGGCCTAGAACTCCCTATATAGGACAGACTGTTCTGGAACTTGCTGTCATTCTCCTCCCTCTTGAACACTGAGATTACAGGTATGCACCACAGACAGCACTGCACTGGAGATCTCTTTTCATTGTTATTTCAGTAGTTCAAATTCCTAGTTTTCCTCTTTCCTATACACTGCCTACTTTTGTAATTGTAGAATTCCTAAAACATGTTTTTAATGTCCAGAAATATGGCAATCTTTACTCTGATAACAAATTTAAAAAGAATATTTAAGAGTGTGAAATCTTTGAATTAACCATAGTTTCTATATATTATGTTGTACTTTAAAAATCACAAGCTTTTTTGAGTGATATAAACTCAAGGCTGTAACTGGAAAGATATTTCAGGATCTCGTTTCTTAGCAAATGTCATTCCAAACAGAGGAGAATTCTGAAATTAATGTTTTTCTTTTTTTTTTTTTTAAAAAAAAAGAAAGACAGCCATGTTGCTTTGTAAACTATAAATGCCAACTTTCCCAAAGAGAATGGGCCTGCAAATTCTTTAACACTCAAAATTTTGTAGTTGATCAAGAGATTAAAAAAACCACCCCTGCTCATTTGTAGACCTTTATAACAAGGAATTGGGTGCCATTTTTAAAAGTCTGGTAATAATATAATTACCAAGAAGCAAGTAGAACTAATTAGCTTGGATGTGTCTGATTTAATTGGTTGCTTTCTTCTGGTTTAAAGAAAAAAAAAAGACTACATCTTGGATGCCAAAGAATTTGAGCAGCTGTTTTCCCCTCTACTGAACCTGTAAGCAGCAAATGTACCATTAAAATTCCTAGGTCGATTTCCTGCCTCTTTCAGCTGGCAGAGAGATGAATCTGATCCTTCTTCCCTCAGTAAGAGGAGAGGCATAACTCTGGGCATGGATGGCGTCATGCTGCTGGCTGTTTCTAGAGAGCCTGCTCTTTAATTGTGCTTAAGAGCCCATGGTCTCTGCATGCATAAGAAGGATTCGGTCATGACAGAACTACCTGTCCCGAGAGCTACATGTCACTGTGTTCCACACACTCTTAGGATGTGGTCCTTGCTTCTTCCAATGGACTCCAGGATTGGGTTATCTGTATTTGTTTTTCTTTTTGTAAATATGGACAGATTTCTTGTCTACTGGAAATTTTATGGGCAATTTCAAACATGTACACAATTAGCAAAGGAACATAACAACTATTTCTGTGTCATCACCACATTCAAATAATTGTGGCCAGTTGTGTTTTATCTTCAATTTCTGCCCCTTCTACCTGGGTTTATTTTAAAGCAAATTCTAAAAGTTTTCTATAAATGTACATCCATTCTTAAATCTTTCAAAAATATCTCGAAAAATAAAGCACTCTTTTAAAAACCATTATCACAACTAGTAAAAATAATCTGACAATTCCACTACATCAACATGTGACAGTCATATGTTTAAATTTTCAGCTATTTTCTAAATGTTACATGTGTGTATTTTATTAGTTTTAAAAATAAGGATTCAGGGCACTGGGGAAATTGCTCAGTGGTTAAAGGCACTTGCTTGCAAAGCCTGCCAGCCTAGATTTGATTCCCCAGCACCTATGTATGTAAAACGAGATACAAACAGAGCACAAATATGTAGCATTAATTTTCAGTCAGGAGACCCTGGCATGCCTATACCTTCTCTCTCTTTCTCTATCTCTCACACAATACACACATAAATAAAGTTTAAAAAATCAAATAAGGATCACTTGCTGTGCAGTCTGACATATTTATTAGTATAAAGTTTAATTGCAAACATAAAATATGTATTAGTCATACATTTAACAACTATTAACATCATGCCATATTTGCTTAGGATCTGTTTGCCTTTTCTCTCTTAAAAATTTTCATGCTCTTTTATTGTCTGTGTGTGTGTGTGTGTGTGTGTGTGTCTGTCTGTCTGTCTGTCTGTCTGTCTGTCTGTGTCTTCATATGAGTGCATAGATATGCAGGACAGAGGACAACCTTGACTTGTCAATCCTCTCCTTTTCATATTCTTTTGAGACATGGTCTCTCTTATCTTTATTATTCTGTGGTTGGGTAAGCCTGTGAGCTTCCAGATTTTCCTGGCTCTGATTCTCATTGCCATAGACACATTGGGATTACAGATGCATGGACCACTTTACATCAGGTTTATGTGGGTCAGCAGGCTCAAGCCATCTCCCCAGCCCACCCTTTCTCTTTTGAAGGAATGAGATATAGCTGATGTGCTCAGTCCCTCCTGTCAGCCTTTCCCTTCTTATCCTACTCTGAGTTAGAGATCAAGCCTCTCTGCTTACCTTTTGAGAGGACTCTAGGTTCTGCCCCCAGTGACACCTCCTTCAGCCAGGTGGCTGGAGACCCAAGTTACCAGCTTTAATAAAACACCCGAGTCTATGGGGGATATAGAGTTAAACTACCATTATGTGTGTGTGTGTGTGTGTGTGTGTGTGTGTGTGTGTGTGTGTGTGTGTGTGTGTGTAAGTCAGAGGACAGCCTTCCAGTCTGTCCTTGCCATCTACTTCATCTGACGCAGGACCTTTCTCCATCAATTTCACTCTGCTGTCATTCACTTTGCTGTACTCACCGAGAGATTCCTGGGAAATTCTTCTGTCTCCCCCTCCCATCTTGTAGTCAGTGTGCTGGGATTACAACAAACAAACAAACAAACAAACAAAACAAAACATGGCTTCTGGCTTTTTACATAGGGTCTGAGCAGCGAAGCCATTTCCCCAACCACACCATTGATATAAATATATATTCATATGTATTTATATTTATTATATATAGTTATATATTTATATTTATAAATATTATATATGTGTAGGTTGAGGGAGGGAGTGGAAGAGAGGAAGAGAGTGAGTATGGGCATACCAGGGCCTCCTACCTCAGCAAACAAACTCCAGATGCATGCACCACTTTGTGCATATGGCTTTACATGGGTACTGGGGAATCAAAACCTGGCCGTCAGTCTTTGCAAACAAGCCATGTCTCCAGCCCACCATTGATTTTTTTTTTAATTTGGCTTTATTTATTTTACTTTCCAAAAGATTTTCCTCAAATCCCTAATAATTCCTATTTTATAAACTCCTTGCTTTTTGACTGGAATGTCTCTTAAATGTTTCTTTGGAGATGGTAACTATGGCTTTTGGAAGCTTTCCTCGTCTCTCTATATTCTTAAGTTATATTCTGGATTTGCCAAGTTATGTTTGCTTCTGTGTTTACTTTAGACGCCCCTTCCCATGCTCATGGTGAGCTTCCCTTTTTGGAGGGTGGGGGTTGAAATGAATGAAAATGAGAATGTGTTCGAAGTACAAAGAATAGTGTCTGTCATTGGAAGAGTACTCAGTGAGTTATGATATATTGTCATTTAAAGATTTCCACAAACCTGGGTACTTAGGTTTATAGATCCTCTTGCCATACATTAAAAAGAATTTAAACATTAATGTTTTTAAGCTAAAATTGTGAAAATATTAAAGGTAACTTGCTAAGAGAGCTGAGAAATATTTCAGTTAGAGAATTTTATGGGGCCTAGGGAGATAGTTCAGCAGTAAAGGTGCTTGCTTACAAAGCGTGCCAGCCTGGTTTTTTTTTTTTTAATTTATTGTCCATAATGAGTTACAACACTTAGTGGGCAAACAATGAGTTGTTATCCCCAATTCCCCGCTGCCCTCCCCTCCCCACTCCGCTGGATAACCTCCTCCATGGGTCGTCTGGATCAGTCCTTGTGACAGGGGACCATGGATAGCCTAGTATTCAGCCAGGTTCTCCTGGCCATGCCTCTGGATGATCTCCCCCACCACAGCTCTCACAATCTTTCCGCCCCCTCTTCTGCATAGTTCCCTGAGTCGTGGTGGATGAGTATTAAGGCTGCTTTAAGGTTGTGAGCTTAGAGGTCTTTGTGTCGAAAATCGCTGGTTTCTGTCTCACTGGCTGATCCTGTGTTGATTTAATGGCTGTGGCTGTGGGCCCCTTGTTCATCCCATCGCCAACCTGGGTTTGACTCTTCAACACCCACATAAAGCCAGATGCAAAGTGGTTCATGCATGAGTGACAGTTCACTTGCAAGAGACTGAAAGAAGGTGGAGCATAGACACTTCAGAGTTGTCCTCCAAAGTCCACACACACACAAATAAAATTTAAATTTAAAAGAATTTTTATACCGAAGTCTATTTTGATAATTTTGAGAAGTGGCCCAAATGTTATTTTAGAAATAATAGATAATCTGCCAATTTTTTTAAAAAAACTACTTTGAGAGCAAATTCAACTTTGTCCTCACAGTATCATGGACAGGAAGGCTTGATAGCTCAGGAATTACTAATAATGTATAGCCTATTTTATGTGTAGGACAACCTGTAATTTTCATGAATGTATGGGTGTGTGTTCTGCTGTGACCTGAGTGTTGTGGTGGGAAAAAGTTAGAGGCTGCCATCCACTTCAGGTGCTCGGGTTTACCAGTGAATAGTCTATCCAGATGTTATGATTACTATCCAACATCAGCTAATAATACTTGTGCCTTAAAGGAGAAGTACAGCTCTGCCTTCCCGTGTTCATTCTTGATTCTGCTGGGAATAGCACACTGAGTGAGATTTTAATTTTATTTATTTTTCCTGTTTTATATCCTTTACTTTTTATTTTTAGGTTAGCATACAAAATGATGGTTCATTATAATAAGTTCATCTATCTATCTGTCATCTATCTATCACCTATCTATCTAATTATACTTTGTTCTTTTTAAATTTTTATTTATTTATTTATTTATTTTCAAGCAGAGAAAGAGAGACAGATAGAGAGAGGGAGAGGGAAGAGAGACAGAGAGAATGGGCGCACCTGAGCCTCCAGCTGCTGTAAATGGATTCCAGATGTATATGCCACTTTTTGCATCTGGCTCTGCACAGGCACTGGGGAATTGAACTTGGGTTGTTAGGCTTTGCAGGCAAGCGCCTTAACCACTGAGCCATCTCTGCAGCCCTATACTTTGTTCTTATTGTTCACCTCTCCCACTGCCCTCCCCCAATCTCCTTACTCTCTCTAGCCAGTCTCTTTCTCCCTACCTTTGTCCAAATAAAAAGAATTGCAAATTGGTGATTTCCCATGACTCTGATCAAAGTAGATACAATTAAAATATTATATTATATTTATTTATTTAGAGATAATATCAATAGGCATGTCCAGGAACTCTTGCCACTGCAAATGAACTCCAGATGCATGCACCCATTTGTGCATCTGGCTTTGCATAGGTTCTTGGGAATTGAACCTGGACCAGAAGGCTTTATAAGCAGGTGCCTTTAACTGCTTAGTAATTCCCCTAGACCCTAGATAGAATTTTTGCACCAGATGTTTTTATTTCATTCATTCGTATCACCATAGACATTAACATCTACAATTAGTATGATGTGAAATTTACTTTGATGTTGCTAAATATATGTATATATATAATTTTCTATATCTTAAATATTGATTTTAGCTTTTAAATGAAAACCCCAAAAGGGTAAGAAATATAAATCAAATTCTCAAAGAACTTTATCAATTCATTGCTAAGAACAAATTCATTCTGGGTATAAAATGAGATACTCTGAATTATATTTCACTGAAAAGATATTGGATTTTCTACACAAGAGCAAAGACCATTCCTAAATCAGAATCACTTTTTATGGGTAGCTATAAACCCAAATGAATCTTATGTATTTTATGGGCAATTTGTATGTCTTTATAAACAGATAGAAACCTATTCATGAATTTACCAATGACTTGTCATACAGTTGCATTAAAATTGTTATAAACATGCTTGCATTCAGAGGAGGCCTCTAATTCATTTCCACAGTGTGTTCCATTTATATCAGACATATAGATACTACACTGTTGGAATAACAGAGAACCTCTTGTGATATTATAGCCCAGATATATATGAAAAGCTATTGACTTTAAAATTTATCATGGTATTTTTCAAACATATCCAAAATCCATTTAATGAACACTCTGAGCAGCTTTAACCCATTGTATCTTGGGTCTATCTCATACTGAGCTGTCTTAAAGCAAATCTAAGTCAGTCAGTCACTTCCACAAAAAAAATTCAGTATCTTTCTCTAAAAGATAAGAAGTCTATTTTTAACATCTCCACAATATCATTATTACACCTAATATAATAGGTGTAATAATGATAGTACCCATTGAACTTGTGATCTTCCTATATCTACCTACCTATATCTACGTACACCTATTACACCTAATTGATAGTTTAAAAAATCATGTTTTCTTTCATCATGAGACCTATTTATATCTTATTTAGACACACACATACTCTGAGATGTGCCTCAGTGACAAAGCGAGGAAGACTAAGATTTGCTGGGTCACGCCTACTTACGGAAGCAAGATGTATGTAAGAACATATCAAAGTTCAAATAGCAGATTACTGTGCTGAACCATGTTTTTGGTTTAATGTCTTATTTTCACTGGACTGATTGCTTACATTTCTTTATTTCTTCCTAACATTACTTACATATCCAACTTAGACCATTCCAAACACATTAATTACGACTAAGGAAATAAAGCCCAATTCCCACAGTCACAATGTTAACAGAAATTGTCTCACAATCGACTTTCTTTATACATCTGAATATGTGTCCACCACAAACATGCACACTCACCAATACACATGCATACTCTCATTCCAAAGCACACTTCAGTCATTTTGTTTCAGGTGCAGTATTGGCTCACAAGGATTAGGAAAGTAATCATAACACTAATTTAGATTGTTTGCTTCAGATATCAACTCCAGATTGTCTTTTATGCCAGAGGCTCGCATCCTGTTTGTGGCTCACAAATGGAAAATTGAGTTGAACAAAATTAAGGACAGAGACCAATTTTCTTTTGCTCTGAAGTTACCTCAAGCTCTGTACAATAAATGTTTTCCATTAGAGGGAAAATGTTGTGCATTAATGCTCCTGAGAAAAAATAGTGATTGCCAGTAATGCCATCAGGAAATGATTTTTTAAATGTTTCAGTGTGTAAGCATGAGCCAGTCACTAACTAGGAAATACATCTTATTTTGCAGAGTTGGAATATTAATGATAAAATCATTTTTTTTGGAGAAGAAGCTATTCTAAGAAAGTGTGAATTTTGAGTTTAGGGATATGCACAGGAATAGAGAAACAAGAAGTACAAGTCAGAATGCTTTTGTAAAATAAACAAGCAGAGCCAAGGCTAAGCAGACATGAAGCTGTGCTTTGTGGATAAGACACAGAGAGGGTTGAACAATGCGTCATCAATGACTTCAACAGACTAAACATGCTCTGTGCAGCCCTGGCCTTCTGGGTCCTTGGCCACTGGTACACTGTTGGGCTCAATTCAGACCTTGGTAGTTGATGTTTATGATTTTAAAAAAAGGCAGTGTTTTTTAAATTTTAAATAAAACTATCATTTAAAAAATGTTCATGAGTTAAAATGCCTTTCCAGTTGGATGTGATAATTCTTGTGCTTGGGAGGTAGGTATAGGAAGATCACAAGTTCAAGGCCAGCCTGGGCTAATCTGGATCATAAAAAGAAAATAATTAAAATAAAATAATGCTTTTTTATTATAAAATTCAAAAACTGGGGGCTGAAGATGTAGTGCAACTGAGGTGTATACCTGTAATCCCAGCCTCTGGAAGTGGAGATGGGAGTGTCAGAAGTTCAAGACCATCCTAGGCTACATAGTGAGTTTGAGGCTAACCTGCAATACATAGGATATATATATATATATATATATATATATATATATATATATATATATATATATATACAGAAAAAAGAGTATATGAATTAAAAATTATAGAGCAGCTTTTTTACAGCCACAAACCTGAGTTACTTTCAAGTTTGCTGTTCACAGGAGAGGACATCAAGTGTAGACTGAGTGTGGATATTATTTTCAATTCATTTTCTAGCTTTCCAATACTTTGAGGGTAGTATGTAGACTTCTCTGAAATATGTGTTGATGGGAAAACTGAAGATAGAGTAGAAAAAGTAGTGACTATCTTAAAAATGTCGCTTTAACTGAAGCTTTAGGTAACAAATGTTTATTTCATTTTCCCGGTACAGAGCAATGGGAAAATACATTTTATTTTCTTGCACCTCTCCAATGTTATTTAATAAAACCACAGTTCCCAAACACAAATGTAAAAATCCATGCTTACTATCAGAAGTTTAAGGAGCCCTCATGATTTTGACACAAATCCTTCATGAACTGAAGCCCAGTGAGGGGAAAAGATCTGTCCAAGGTTCCATTTTACTTTGTAAGTATAGAAGATTTCGTTTGCTTCACAATTTAGGAGTTTTGTTCAGCTCAACTACAACAAATGCTTTACATAGCTTACTCTCCAGACTTGAGCATAACCAAATATCCACTTGTCTCACAAATAATGATGATCAAACAAAGGAAAGCTAATTGTCTTCACTGTTAGAAATTCCAGTGTTGGGTGAGCAGAGAAACCTGTGAAAATAGCAAACGCTGATGTCAACAAGCCCACTAAGGACTAATGATCAGGGGACTTGGGGTATCGTCTCTGGGACTCAGTGTTCCTCCTGCATGTCCCTTCACAATGTGGGTCTTTCCTGCCCTACATGCCCACAAGGAAAAGGAGTGGAGTCAGGATATGACTATGTATAATTTTTAAAACTGCATTAGGAGAACTTAGATTAAGCAGTTGCCCTCATAATGTGATTGTGGGCATTTCTTGTGGAGACTAACATTTTAGTAAGTGACTAAAAGCTCAATCGTGTAGCAGAAAAAGCCCTGAACCAAGATTCTACTCATTCGTTTGTTTTATCCACCCTTTTATTTAACATGTTTCAGCTTATTTGTCCTTAGTTTTAGCTTAATAATGCTCATTTTGTCCAATCTCAAGGGGGATAGTGTTGTTTCTTTCTTTCTTTTTTTTTTTTTTGCAGCTTGAAATTTTGTTTCATTATAATAGCATTAGCTTTTAGTTGACCCAAACCTGATTCTATTAATATTTCTTTGTTTATTAGAAATCAGTTTATTTTTACCTCCATCAGTTAATAGACATTTTAATTACAAATGAAATTGGATAATTCATTTTACTCCTTAAGGATTCTGCTTTCTGAAATCAATTATAAGTACAGTTTATGATTCGATATGACGATCATGTTTTCTGGGGTAAAAAGTGTGGGGAAAGAAGTGGTTAGCTTTCAGAAATACACAATTGCTCTGATGGAGTTCTCTCAGGGCTGGTATGGAGTAATAAAAGTAGAAGTTACAGAATGGTTTCTAATTTCAAAGACAGACTGCTTGACCTTGAATACATAGTTCAGGTAGAAACACAGAGAAGGAAATTGAGTTCCCCTCCAGGTGACTCACAACTCCACAAAAGTCAACAGTACATTTGGAATTACAGTGTATGCCAGTCACCTTAAGGCTTATCAAGATCTCAGTGGAATGTTGTTCTTTTATATTTTTATTCTTATTTGAAAATGTTCGCATTAGTCCTATACCCCTCCTCTAATCATGTGTGTGCATATATGTATGCAAACACACATAAGCCCCCACCCTACCATTCATTCTCAAATCTCTATCTTCCTAAACTACAGTGGACAATTTCAAGCTAAAAGAATTCCTTCTGATATGCTTTTTTGGTCCTTAGCTCTCTGAACAAAGTTCCGAGAAGCCACTAGGGAACTTCCCAGATTCTCAGTTTTTTTTTGGGGGGGGGAGGAAAATATTTATTGAACAGATCTAGGGGAAGTTAAGGAGAAAGCCTGCCCCCCCTTTCACAGAAGCAAGCAGAGACAGAGACAGAAGCCCACCACCAGCACCACAACCAAGCACACTCCGAACTCCAGATTCTCAGTTTTGCAAGCGTTTTGGAACTTTTTCTCCCCACCTCCTTCACCCTCCAGAGGAAGGAAACTTCCATGGACTAAGGGCTTGCAGCATGACTAATGTGACCAGATTTGTGAGCCATCACCTCTCAGCTGCTTCACTCCATAGCTGACTTTTTCATTCTCAATATAGTATTTCTTACTCCCTGACTGGACCTGTCATTGGCCAGGGGGCAGAACTGGAGTGGCTTTGGTGACCTGTTCAGTCTGCCAGTGTTTGCTAGATGGAGTTTTGAGATGGTTTGTCTTTGAAGTTGTATCACATTCAACATCAGTCCTGTTCAACAGGATGGTTTTTCCTTCAAGGTGAAGAGGTTTCATCCAGTGGATGGGGTATTTGTTTTCTTGATTAAATGGGGGAAGTTAGTTGCTGGTTCCTTCGTTATTGTTGTATTGGTTTGGGGAGGCTCAGCACATTGGAATATTTCACTTTACTTTTTACTTCATTTTGTTTTATTGGTAAGTGACCCTGCAAAGCGTATTATATGAAGAAGAGAAAGAATAAAACATCTTGGGTCTTTTAAACCAGAAAAGAGAAACAAGACATTTCCAGCACACTGGATTGAGATCATAAAACCATGAACCTGAGGAGTGAGGAGTCTTCTCTCAGACATGTTCCTCTGAGTTGAGGTCTCGGATGCTTCCGAGATGCAGGATTCTGGGAAGAGTGTAACTGGACTGAGTTTCCCAGCCTGTAAATTGTGGGTGACAACATTTTGAGATGTAAGGAGCTGGCATTAAGCCTGGCACAGCTCCCATGCCTGCTGGTGGGTAGAAGGTGCTGAGGGATGATGGGACTTTGAGGCATCTTCACTGGACACAGTTCCCAGGATTCAAGGGACAGGACTTGAAATCAGGTCGACCCACCATAGTTCATCTTGGTACCCCGTAGTCATCTGAAGAATCTAGGTCAGCTTGTGCCTTTGAGCAAGCTTGGAGTACAGTCTCACATCCCCAGCCCCTTTCACATTCTCTGCCTGGGTCCTCCTTTACCTCAGGGACCCAGTGAAGCTTGCGTCATTGCTCCTCTGGGTGACCTGGGTCTACTTCCCGTGGCCCTGGATTCCCCATCCTCATTGGTTTTACTTCATGTCACAAAAAGGAATGACATGATGGGAAACCAAGGCCACCACTTCCTTAAAGACAGAGCCTTGTGGAGATCTTTCACGTTCCTTTCTGTCAAGCCTTGTCTACTCCTTTTTCCAGCAATCAAAGACCCCTGTGTGACAGTGAAAATTAGAAGCCATCTTTTTTAAAAGAGTATCAACAGGTATGATATCCATTCCCCCCAAAAAATAGAAATTCTGGCTAAAATATTTCAAGGGTGGCAATGGCTTCTTGTTAATGATTGAAAAAGAAACTTGCGGTCCCTCAGGGTGACACACCCTCACCCCTACCTGGATTTCCATGTCGTTCTGTTTTTTGGCTTTTCTAGAAACTGGTCATTTGTGATTTTGCCATATGGATGCACCTCAGGGAGGTAGGTTATTGTAAGAAATATAGTAAAAATGATTTGTAGCAAGTGGTTTTCCTTCAAACCACACACTCCTTCATCTATCCTTTAAATCATAACATTAGAGGCTTTTTATCAAAATAGGGAGAGAAGTCCATGCCCTGCTGTTGCTAGGCAACCAGAAGTATCCAAGGTCAGTTACAGTTGCTACTGGCATGATTGTCCCCAGAAACCTGGCTGATCTTGCTAGGTCCTTTGTATGGTGTGAATGGGCTCACATTATTGTAATAAAAAAATAATTCACTCAACTCCTCTCTCTCTACCCATGCCCATACTAGTGAGGCCCCCAAATAAGTTGAGTCTGAAAGTGAATTTTAAATTTATTATTATTATTTATGAGATAGAGAAAGAGGATGATATGAGAGAGGGGGGCATGCCAGGGCCCTTTGCCACTGCAAACTAACTTCAGACACAAGCAACACCTTGTGCATCTGGCTTTAGGTAGGTACTGGGGAATGGAACCAGGGTTCTCAGGCTTTGCAGAGAAGCGCCTTAACCACTGACCTATCTCTCCAGCCCTTTGAGTGAACTTTTGACTTAAGATACTCTGAGAGAAGGAGCTGAGCAGATGTGGACATGGCTTGTTACACCTGAGAGGACTGTGTCTGTATTTCCAAGGCCTGGACCTATTGGGTATCCACTTCTCTAGTAGCAGTGTAACAGCTTTGAATAGTGACCAGTCTTTATGCACTGGATATTTCCCTAAGAGTGTTTTGCAAAGGTGATTTTTAGACACAGGAGATATTTGTGCCCACAATGGAATACTGATGACATCATTGTGGTCCTTTCTTTCTGGGATTGGCTGACCATATGGGCACTGCATCTCCTGATTTCTGAGATATAGTGTCCTCTCCCTTTTGGGTCCCAACCCTTTTGTAACCTGTGCTGTCTTTCTCTTGCAGATTTGGATGCCTCCCAGACCAAGTCCTTATACCCTCAAGACTCAAATCCACACCGCCCTCAGCCACAAACATTCACAGTAGAAGCAAAGCTAAATCTCCAGACAGCAGCCAGACCAGACAGGGATGTTGGAGACAGAGCTGAAGAGAACATTGTTTACCTCTGATTATGTTGTCATTATTTCTTCCAAACAAGCAAAAACATTGGCACTTTTGGGAGCACCTCCCCCTCCTCGATTCCTTGTGTGTGTGTGGTTGTCTGTGCCCAGATCGCTTTAAGAATATTTAATATTTCATGCAAGTTCATTTGTTGGCATGAGCCTAGAAATTAAATTATTGAAAACAGCTCTGTTTATATAATCTTTAACTTATCACACCTACTTTCAGGTTTTTTGAGGAGCTTGAATAAGCCCAAGGTGTTTTGACTTTAAAATTCCACATTGCATTGTGTCCCTAATCATCAGGATTTTGAAATGCCTTTTAAGATCAACATGAAGCAACTTAGATCTGAAGGATGATACCCCTAAGGGGTGAACTTTCACTGTCATACCAATTGCTTATTGAGAGTGGCCTTTATGACCCAAAAGGCAGAGCAGGGTGTGTGTGGAAAAGGCCTTTTCTCAGCTAGATTCTATGTGCATCAAAGTTGGAGATCTGTCACAGCCACCCTTCAACCAATGTGTTCTGCCTAGGTACCAGTTCTGTACAGCCACTGGACCGGGGACACAGTTCAGTCATACCCAGGACACGAGGGTTCCAGTGCTGGTGGGTTTCAGGTATTTGTTTAGAAGTGTCTTTCAGTCCAGAGTCCCCAGCAAAATGACCCAGAGTACGAGGACTACCAACTGAAGTGGAAGAAGACAACCCTGCAGTTCTTTAAGGACAAAACAGCTCCCCCTTGGTGAGGCTTGCCACATGGATGGACTTTTCCACAAAGGACAATGGGCACTTCTTGCTCTCAGAGTAACGTGGATCTCTGTGAGAAAATCAACCAGAAAATGTTCTCATCTTGTTCTTCAGAAATGTTTGTGTATGTTTTGGTCCGTGTCAATAAATATCTTTTACCTCATTATTTTACTCTCTGATTTTAATATTAAGTATAGGACCATAGCAAAACACATTTCACATGCATAAATCTCTCCTTATGAGGAGTGAAAAATGAAAAAGAAGAATTATTAAATTTAACCAGAAGTACAACAGGAGAGAAATGTGATAGACAGGGAAAAGAATTCACTCAGATCCCAATTTATTTTTCCTACATGAAGTTTTAAGCTGTATCTCTGCTTTATCTGTACACTTAGGCAAGTCTAACCTTGAATTTCTAAAGAAGCTCTTCATAAAGGAAGGTACTCTTTATCGACTCTTGTTGTATTTGGCCCTTTTTCTAAAAGTATGTTTAAAAAGTCTAGAGATTAAATTTTACCCAGAATGACTAGAGCTTATTAAATTCTAGACCATCACTTTATTGCCAAACTCAACTCCTAATTATAAGATCCATATCTCATTCCTAAAGACACCTAGAAAGAAAAATCTAGCATCTTTCTTACTGTAACAAAGTTAATTCTAGAGTCCTATATCCCTTGAACAAAAAGCATAGAATGATTTCAGTCTAAATTCTTGTTCCAATAACTATAAATATCTAGCCTTTTTTCCATAAGAGTAGAGATGGAATAGTGAAAATATGTAAAGATGTTAGGGGTCCCCAATGGAGTTCTGTTCTCAATCTGTGCTCAATTGATTTTCAAGCCCTACAAAACCAGAGCCTCATGCAGTCCCCTGGGGAAAGCCTGAGCGTTCTTTTGAGATTCCTATAATTGTAAATTCTACTTTCGGTTCTCTTATTTAATATTTTGAGTTGCAAAAATTTGTGTGTGTGTACATGTGCATGTGTGTGCCTGTGCCCGTGTGCTTGTGTGCATGTGTTTGTGTTCGTGCTTGTGAGCGTGCTCGTGCATGTGCGTGTGTGTGTGTGTGTGTGTGTGTGTGCGCACGTGTGCATGCTACAGCATGCGTGTGGAGGTCAGAGCACAACCCTGGCTGCCAGTACTCACTCTCCACCTTTGTTTGAGATAGGGTCTCTTCCTCATTACTGTGTATGCCAGGCTAGTTGGCCCATGAGTTTCCAGGGATTCTCCCATCTCTGTCTGTATTCTCACTGTAGGCATGCTGGATTTCAAAAGCCCACTACCTCATGGGATTTACATGGTTTCTGGGGTTCCAAACTCAGGTCCTCACTCTTGCCCATATTCTGATTTTTTTTGAACTGGACACAACCAAACGCCAACACTTTCTTGATAAGCTCTTCCTGTTTCCTTTGTCCTATGTAATGAACATGGTGCTTGCTGTGATTTGAATGCTTATCTGTCCCCCATAATGCTCACCTTGGGGGGTGAGCCTGGGAGCGGAGATTCGATGATAGGACTGGAGCATGCGTACCTGGCTGTAGTGCATTTCTAATACAACCCTGGTCTCCTCATCCTGTGGAACCTACAGCAAGAAGAGCAGGAAGTGGGCTCTCCTCAGACACCCCATCTGTGGACACCTTGCACTTAGCCTTCTCAGCCTCTGGAATGGTGAGAAACAAGTTTCTGGTGTTTTATAAGCCACACGGTTTATGATATTTGTTAGAGTGGTCAGAATGAGGTAAGACAGTTCTCAATGGAGACAGCTGGCTCCATACAAATTCGCCAATCTTATGAGAAGACCACTCTGTTTCCCAGGATCATAAATAAGCTTCCTCCAAAGGCTCTACTTTGCCCACAAAGTAAGGAAACAGTCATCCCTTTTGAGTTTTGCCCTGGAATGAATAGCGTATTGCGTTGTCCCTTCCAGGCCGCATGAATAGATGCGTCATCTTGTTTTGAGTCCAAGTGACTCTGCGTTTCATCAGGATGCATAATTGCTGGATCCATACATCTTCCAGCAAACTCACAGTGGAAGCCCTGTTCATTCAGAGGTGTAAAAACACTTGCTGCTGAGGCTGTGTGTGTGTGTCTGTGTGTGTGTGTGTGTGTACATGAGGGTGTTATGTAAAGCAAGGAGAATTAAAAACACATAGGTATTTCTTCCTGTGACCCAGGATCACCTCTAAACTCATTCCAACAACCTGAGGTCCTGCATGTTCAGCCTCCCTTCTCTCTTGTCCAGAAGCTGCAGAGCTGAACAGTTGAGAGAATGGATTCTGAAGCCAAATGTGCCACTTACTGGTGAAGTGTCCTTGGCACAGTTCTTTACCGCTTTGTCTGCTTCCTCGACTATATAAACAGGGGTGATTACCTTATAGGATGGTTGTGAAGATTAAATGATTAAGCAATGTGCTTAGAACAGAGCCTAGGGCATAGTCATCACTCAGTATGTGCTAGCTATTATCATATCACTTTAAAAACTATTAATAATTGCTCAGCTTCATCCCAGACTTTAGGAAGATTGCTCTTGCTTGCCAGAAACAGGGTAGAGAGTATCTGAATGTGGTTGGAGACATGGTTCTGATGTTAAAGGTGCTTGCTTGCAAAGCCTTAGGGCTTGGGCTCAATTCCCTAGTACCCATATAAAGCCAGACACAAAGTGGCACATATGTCTGGAGTTCATTTGCAGTGGCAGGAGGCCCTTTGTCTCCTCCTCTTTGCTTGCAATTAAAAAAAAAATATTTTAAAAGAGAGAGACTGAATGCTTTGAGATGGCTATGCTCAGGTTGGAGTAACTTTCCACAAAGTTAGCGTTCAGCTCACCTGTGTCTCTAAGTCTCCTTTAACTCATCCCTTCAACAAGCACCGCTGAAGGCCAAGCAATCTGTCAGGGACAAAATGAAGATGAACACGTCTGCAAGCTGTTGGAGATGTTGGAAAGGTGATCCTATTATAGAGGCATTGACAAGAGAAAAGTGCTGGTTGCTATGGGAGAACACAGAATGGAAAAGAAGGCAGTACCTGTGGCTTGAAGGATAGGACAGAGTAAGTGGAGAATATAATACTAGCCAGGGGAGAAATCCAAAGAAAAGCCTGGAGGTATGAAGTTAGATGGGAGAGACACAGTAGCACATATCTGCAAGTACTCAGAAGAAGTTCCTTCCACCAGGTTAGTAGGTGTCCTGTGAAAACATCCATTCTGTCTCTTTCAAGACCATTATACAAGTAGCAGGAAACACAGAAGTCCTACCTACACCTCCATTCCTTGCTAACTAATCAGTTTACACAAAAGGCCAAGCTATGAAGTAGGGAGGGATATCTCCTTCCATACTGGGTGCTGTGTCCCTAAAGTGTGACTCGATGTCCCTCATCTCCTTCCCTTTCTACCTCAACCTCTATGTTAAAGCAGCATGGGATACTAGCCAAACGGGCATTGAGGACCCTTGGGTCCCCTGAAAATGCTGATTAGAGCAGAATTCCAGAAGAATGATCCAGGATGCTGCTTTGGGATGAACTGGCAATTTGTATGGGAGGTTAGGATAAAGGGAGAGGAACAGGAAAAATGGACAAGTTCACTTTGTTTTCTTTATTAACCCTGTGACTGTCCCTAACACCCATTTTAATATTTTTATTTAATATATTTCTATTTATTTACAAGCAGAGAGAAACAGAAGAGAGACAGAGAGAATGGGTGTGCCAGGACCTCCAGCCACTGTAAATGGACTCCAGACGCATGGAGCACTCTGTGCGTCTGTCTCCACAAGAGCACTAGGTTATTGAACTCAGGTCATCAGGCTTTGCAGGCAAGCGCCTTAACCACTAAGCCATCTTTATAGTCCTGAAACAGCCATTTTAATCTACTGTTTAGATGTATCTGGAGATTGGAAAAGAAAAAAATGGGGGAAGCATGTGGTGGAAGATACCAGCAAAATCTCATGATTGACATGAAGAATTTACAGCGTTATCTGACTGCCTCTAGTGTCCAGATGTCTTCTTAAGAGAGATAGTAAGTAAAAAGATACAGAGGAGCTGAACAGGCCTGGGCTCTGCTTCCTGGATCTCCCTCAGTGATACTGGAATGCACAATCCCAGAAGGTCACGGAGCATGAAAGTGCTCACCGGAGCATCCAGAGTCCCAGACTCCAGCCTGAGAGGAGTCTGTTGTCGGCTGGACCAGTCTGCAGCCTTGCTCCTGGTCTAAGTCACTATGTGTTGGGGATCTCATGTAAGAGCTGTTGTGAGAATTACACGGATCAAACCCAGTATAGAAAGCGACACACACTCTAAAAATGAGTGATGGGGTCAGGAAAAGGCAGGTATGAGAATGCCTCAGAAAACAACCAGGGCCTTAACGCCCACTCTCTTGTGTTCAGAGAGACATTTATATTTCAAGCCTGCTACAAGGTGGGGCTCAGTGCTTCATACTTCATACTAGGAGGGCTGAGGGGCCAAAAGGCATCTTTGTAAACCTGAGATCAAAGAGTCCCCAGGCCTAGGACTAGAACTAGACCCTCCTGACCCATTGCTTTATTTTTTTCCCCCGGCCTTTGGCTGCTGAGTTCAAAGCACTCATTTCAAGTTGATGATTGAACATTGCTTGGGGTGAAGGAACTTGAAGGGCAATCATGGTTCAATAGACACTTCATGGCTAAGAAACTTCAACATGGCATTCACTGAACTCTAGTTGTCTTACTAATAAAACTCCTTGAAAGACAGAATATCAGGAGAATTAAAAATACTGCCAACAACCAAGAGGGATGAACTTGGTGAGAACCTTTTCTGTGCTCATCTCTGGGGAATTACCCTCTACTCCTGCAAAAGCCCCACTCTCCCTAGAATTCATAGGCTTGCTGACCCCATAGCTGCTGGGTCAATTTGGCTCTGTCTCTAGCCAATCCAGGGATGCACAAAACTCCAACCTCATGGAGAGTTTAGGAAAGTTCTCTTCTTGGTCGGGGATGCTCCATTGATGACCTCTATTTTTTTTTTTCATAAAAAGAACCCTACCTGTCCAGTAAAATGCATGCTTACTTCCCATTAGTTTGCCAAAGTTCTTTGTCTTCCTCTCCTCAGCTAGCTTTGGGTTGTCTGTCTGTTTGTCGAAAGAAGCAGTGAAGGAGAAAGCAGTTGGACCTGCCATAAATGGTTTACTTCTGGTTAGTAACTCAAGTTAAACATTTAATAATGGATGTCGATGTGATCTGAAATGCCTCTTAGGGGTAAAGCGCCCGGCTTCTTTCTACCACAGTCTTCTTACCACTTGCCCCAGCCCTTGACACCAATGCAAATGTCTGAGCGGGCTGTCTGGGGTAGCTGCCAAAGTTTATTTTTACAATCTCTAACTTAACAGCTTCAAGTATAAACACAAACACAGCCAGCACCAACGAGAGCATCTGCATGGGCCTCAGAGCTGAAACCAATTCTCAGAAATGTGTTTGCCTTCTCCCTTGGCAGCTTCTGGATAGCGTGTGTCGGCCTTGCCACGACTGGCAAGCTCTGATTGGCGGAAGATGTTGGCAGGTGCCAGCTAAGGACAATGGGCTTTTAGTTAAAGTTTGGGGAGCCACAGCTCAGAAAGCACCCCTCCTGAAGAGTTGCTTTTAAACACTTACATTTCTCCTGACTACCCTGCAAACAACAGAGGTATGCTTCATCAAGGCGACTATAGTCATTAATCTTATCTGGCACAGGAATTTCTTACAACATAAAGGTAGTAATGGGATTTTTCTTCTTTATCTTCTTCTTTGCAAGAGCACGGAGAACTAATGTTCCCTTCTACTCTGAGTTCCAAGCTGTTGTTTTTTACCACCGTGATCACATAAGTTGATCTTCCCATGCAAAACACTCTCCGTGCAAAGTTCTCCTTGTATCTGACACTAGAATTAATGTAAACATATCTTGGTTATAACCATATTTGAGTCACTTATTTGGAGGAAGATTTTTCTAATGTGGAGTCTGAACCTGTTAAACACCGTTGCTATGGAGACTGTGTGAGAGATTAATTAAGGCTCGAACAGATGTTGTGAAGTGTGTAGAATGCACTGTTTTCTGTTAGTAATTAAAGAGAGTACGTGTGTACATGAGAAAGGAAAAAAAAAAACATAGAGACAACCAGAGACAAAGCAGCTAGCCAGACAGACATGCCTGGCACTGGGCACGCAAGCTTTCCTCCAGCAAAACTCAACAGTGACCGGCCACTGATAGCTCAGCTGACACTGCTGTATTGCTGTATTTTCTCATTCAACCAAGCCAGAAAGACAATTACTTGAAGTGGCCAAATGGCCCACACAATCATTGTCATCTGATTTATAGGAGACACGGGAATATACAGAGCCAAGTTCTTGGATCAGTGGGTTCAAAGGAGCCATCTGTCTGATCTTTCAAAAATCGAACTGGACTGTGTAAATGGTTTTTAAACTGCCTGGCATGGAGGCCAAGTTTGCAAACAGGAGCTAGGCCAGTTATGCAACCTGCCAGGAGTCCTGTCATTGGCACATGGTTGCCAGGAGAGAGACTGGCTATCACTACCATTGGGAAAGTATCATGTGATTCCTTCAGGACAAGCAAGGGACTTGGATTCAGGTTTTATTTGGACAATATTTGCTTCAGTTTGAACTAAAACTTCTAATTTAAAAATTGCTATCTTTTTATTTTAACTCAGCTGGTACCCATGTTGCCTCATACTGGTTGATAGGAATTGGAAATTACCTAAAAACTTTCCTTCTGGGTGGGCAGCAATTTTACTTGAACTGGTAGCTTTTGAAACAAGGTCATTTTTCACTGTCTCACAGGGGTGGAAGGAGAGTTGTCTGAAGATGAGGGGTCAGAAAGCATCACAGGGGTACTTTGTTTATGTGGGGTTGGGATTGTCTTTTGGAGGCCAAAATCCAGTCTCCTCCCACCCACAGACTGTAGAGCATAAGTCAGATTGTAATCATGCAATGGGTAATTGTGTGGTTTGGGAAGTCCGTGTGTGTGTGTGTGTGTGTGTGTGTGTGTGTGTGTGTGTGTGTGTGTGTGTGTAGGGGAGAGCACCTGTTCTCAACCAAAACTTATTGTTTCATCATATACCAGTTAGGCACCCAGACATTCCTTTTGCTCACTCCTGCCCTGGCACACAAAATATCATCATTACAGCCTGGTTCTGAGGGTTTCAGTATACAAATGAGGGAATTTTCTTCCTTCCTTCCTTCCTCTCTCTCTCTCTCTCTCTCTCTCTCTCTCTCTCTCTCTCTCTTTCAACTTAATGAAGGCTTCAGGAGATACTGTTACACTTCAGAGGTGGTCAAATGCTGTTTCATTGTATGATACTACTTAAGGCCATGGTCAGAGACAGAGAAAGAGTGTGAATTTATCACCACCTTTAGGGGGACTCAAGTTGCATCTTTATTTCTGTATGGTGCTTTGCAGATGTGACCCAAAGTTCACCGATTCTTCAACATAATTGTTAAGCTAGTTTTTCTTCTCACTTTTCCTCTTATTTGAAGGTCACCCGCACTGAACTCATGGGGGAAAACTCTTACCTAGTGAGGCCACAGAAATAGAAAGGAATGGGTTTTGCCCTTTGACTCAACTGTATTTCCTATGTCTCTGATCATGAATAAGAAAATTGATGCTTGAAAAATATGTCTATCTGCTCTTTTTTTCTTCCTCAGCACATAGAGATGAAGGGGAATGTCCATTCTGGGGCTGGCTACTTAAAAAGAAACTGGATGGGAGGAAGAAACGGTAACAGTGGCTTGGTGTTTTTCAAGGCACATCTGATTTAGTAAAAGAGCAGCAACAGAAATCTTGAAACAAATGAATAACAATAGGTCTAGGAGTTAATTCAAGAGGAAAATCTAATTTCTCCCCAATCACCAAGTTTTGAAAAAAGAACCCATGGGACTGGAGAGATGACTTGGTTGGTGAAGGGCTTGTGCTATAAACATGAAGACCTGAGTTCAGATTCCTAGGGCCCACTTACAAGCTGGGCATGGTGACTGTGGTGGTTTCAATCAGTTGTCCCCCATAAACTCATGAGTTTTGAATACTTGGTCCCCCGATGGTGGCAGTTTGGGAGGTGGAGCCTTGCTGGAGGAGGTGTGTTGTTGGGGGCGGGCTTAGGGGTATTATCAGCATCTCACCCTGGCCAGAGTTTGGCTCATTCTCCTGCTGCTGTTTTCTATCTGCTGTGGCAGAAGTAATATCCAGTCACTGTTCATGCCAGGCTTTTCCCTGCCATTATGAATCTTCCCCTTAGACTGTAAGCCAAAATAACAACTCCCCCCCCCCCGCCATCAGCTGCTTTTGGTCAAGTGCTTTGTCCCAGCAATGAGAAGGGAGCTACATCATTGTCACACCCCTGCAATCCCAGTGCCGGGAGGCAGAGATAAGCACATCCCTAGGGCTTGATGGCTAGTTTTCTTAGCTGAATTAGTGAGTTCCAGATTCACAGAGAGACCCTATCACAAAATATAAGGTGGAGAGTTATTGAGGAAGTCACCCAGCATCAATCTCTGGCCTCTAACACACACACACACACACACACACACACACACACACACACCAGATGGATATACTCACAATATTTTGAGAAAACATTTATTTTTGGCAAGCATCAGCATTCATTCTTTATTTGTGAACATGTATGTGTATACATGTGTTTTTATAAATACACACAGTAGTTGCTATCACTTTAATGTATCTGTTACCCCATGAAATAACACGACTTTCTGTTCACTGTCTTCCCATATGTTAGTAAAGGAATCCAACCTCTCAGCTACCATAATGCTGCAGAAACAATCTACTGTTCTATTGCTGTAGTGCATCTGGGATGCTACAACAAAATACCATGGACTGGGTGACTGGTAAACAACAGAAATTTACTTATCACAGCTCTGGAGTTTGGGAAGTCCAAGATTAAGGGACAGGCAGATTTAGTGACTGAAAAGGGCCAGCTGTCTGGTTCACAGATGGCCCAGGATTTATTTCCTTTCTAGTATTCTTACGTCAACTATTTATCAATATAAAGTATGTCTACATGACTAGGACTCTGCTTAATGTAGGAACACAATAAAATCTTTATCCTGAGACATCTGCATGCTACAGGAGCATCCATTGCTTATGGAGCTGGGTATTCTATATCAGAAGCAAGAAGACAAGTGACTTCAGAGAGCCATAGAGCCCAGCAGTAAAGTGAGCGGCCCAGGGACTGGGCCCAAATGCAAAGGGAAGCCTTAGTGTATGTATTCTTAGAAAAATAATTTCCTTAACATTGTCAACCAGAAAGTGATAGACAAGACCAATACAAAGCGAAAGCTAATGAGGCTCTGACTTCTTTTTTTTAAAAAATACAGTCTAACTTTAGCTGACATTTAAATTAAAAAGCTCAGCAGTTGAGCAAGGAGCCGCATGGATAGGAGATAATGAGGGCTCTGCCATGCTCATCCTAGTGATGGGTAATAAATGATCTTTTCTTGACCAAAAGCAAAGAAGGTCAGGAAGTTTTTGTGTTTGAACTGCAGGAATTTGCATTTCATTGAGACTAAAAGTCATTCAAATATTGCCTTTCTTCTACTTACTATAGCATATTTTCATTTTAACTTTGATACCAGACAGGAAAAAGATTCTAGTAGGTATTTCATGTGTCAATGGCATTCAGGCTTGTTTTCTTTAATTTCCCAAAGTGTCATAGACATATTAGCCTTGGAGACAGCCAAGCAAAAATCTGCTCTACAAGTGGGTTTCTTATCCCCCATCCCATCTCTCCTGTGGATGTGGGGTGTTTGAAAACCTCAGGTCAGAAAGCTGAGCCTAAGTTCTTTCCTTTGGAAACTTACTGTGGTTTGAGAAGCATCTGCATTGCCTCTAAAGACCATCTAATTACAAGGCTGGGGGTGGGGAGAGGCTCCACCTAAGAGCTGGAGCTCAAGCCCTTGGCATCCATGGAACTCTCTGCATCAGTTTCCCCCATCCAATGATGGTCCCATTGTGAACCTGACCTTCTTGCAGAAGATGATTGGGCTGTCAAGGGCTTTCACTCATGGATCAACTCAAGGGACAGTTGTCTGGAAGCCTGGTTGGCAGGACCTTCTGGAAGCCCAAAGTGACAGCCCAAGGGGGTCCTTCCTTTCTTTTCAGAAAGAGTGGTTGTGCATTTTATTTGTTAAAGGAAGGTAAAGAAAGCTGTTCTTAGAGTTGCATCACTAAGCTCAAAGTTGTTTGGTCCTTTTTACTCAGGCTCTACTCACTGTTCTGAATTAACCCCACTTTTGGCTCTTGTCAAAATCAGAGTAGGAATAGGATTTTGTGCTGCCAAATGATATCCTAGTACCTCCCTTGAGAGGGCAGATTGCTTCTGAAACACACACACACACACACACACACACACACACACACACACACACACCTTAGAAACTTGTAGTATCAATAACAATGGCCAAGAAAATAAATAAAATAAAATAAAATAAGAGTGAAGCCAAGCAGCCCCTTAGGTCCTCGAAATGTGGTGTATATTATACTAATTGTACATTTTCTAGACAGATCTATGTGGAATGACTCTTAAGGGTATTTATCTGAATTTGCTCCTTGGAGAAATATTTAATTATCATTTTAGGTGCTTACTGTTAAACTGTGTCTGAAAATAAGCTCTTCTATCGTCCCTCTGGGATCCATCAAGAGGTTGGCTCTCAGGCAGCTTAACGAAAGACAAGGGTCCATCAACATTGCTCAAGGAGCTGCAAGAACAGCACTAATTGCCAGAGAGGCCTGAATGCGAATGGCCAAGGACTTGCATAGCTTGTTGGGTCCAACCATGGCATCCCTGAAAGCCAAGCCGGGAAGGACAAGGGCTGTGGAATTCTGACGAGCGCCAGGGGCACCCCTGCACATGGACCCGTCTGGACAACATCGCATTACAAATTAGCCTCTAAGAATGTCTTGGCAGGATTCCAGTGCACACAGCTCTGTAGCTGGCCCTGCTCATCCACCGTGTCAGGGGCTAAGGCAGTGGATGCGGGCAGGCTGCGGCAGGTGCATTGGAGCGTTTGTGTTGACGTTCCCAAGGACTCCTGTAGGGGGAGCAGTCAGAAGGCACTACCCAAGCCCATGGAGTGGTGGGGTTGGGGCAGACAGAGGGGAAAGAGGAAGAAACAACTTGAGATCAATTATCCTGAATTCATTAGATAAGGGAGTTCATAGGCTGAAATGTGCCAGAGAGAATCCTAGCCTCTAAAACAAAATGCATCCACCTCATTTTCTCCACTTTCTAGAAACAGCTTCCATGGGATGCAGGACTGAGTGAGGGCCCTTGACAGGCTTAGGGGTAAAGGCAGGAGGCAGCAGAGGGTGCAAGCCTGGGTTCCCAGTCAGACAACCTGGCTGTGGAGGGCAGCACTAACTCCCTGTGTGGCCTCAAGTGGTGGTGAACATTTCTGTACCTCATTTCTCAAGGCAACCAAGGACAATGATATTATCAAACTCTTATGGACTGAAGGTTTGTGTCCCCTCAAAATCCCCATGTTGAAACTCTAATCGGAACCTGATAGCATTTGGAGATAGGGCCTTTGGGAGAGAATTAAGTTAAATGCAGTCATGTGGGTAAGACCCTCTTCTTGGGAGGAATGCCTTTTGTGCAAACAGGAGGCGAGCATGGTTGTAATGCCGGCGTTTAGGAGGCCGAGGCAAGAGGATTGAAATATGTTCTGGGCCAGCCTGTGCTATAATAAGGTGAGTTGTTGGTTTGGGCTATGAGATTGTCTCAAAAATAAGCAAAAATGAAATAACAAGCAGGAGGAGATGATCTCTTGCTTCATTCTCCATGAGAATGTAAGACACCAGTCTCCAGCTTGAAGAAGGCCCTGACTTGAACCTGACCATGCTTGTACTCTGACCTTAGAGTTCATTCTTCAGAACTCTGATAAAATTGAGTTCTTTTATTTATAAGCGACTCAGTCCAGGGGACTATATTATAGCATCTGACTATATTAAGACAAACACACAAAGTCATTTGAGATAGGGAATAGCAAGTGCTGGGTCATCTCCCACAATCATCTACATAGCTTTTATCTGGGGCTTCCTTCCAGACTCGTCTCTGTGTACCAGTATTCGCCCTCCCCTTGCTATGACTTTTATTCATAGAGATTTTTATCTGAGGAGTTTGCAGTGCTTGTAGGTCTCTCATTAGTGCTCAGAATATCATTAAGAGGGACTTAAGAGAGCAGGAATAAGCCACTTTCCCACAGCCAAGGGAAAAAGAGGTTCTTCACACTGGCTCCTCGTCAAAGATGGGGAAACAAGGCGGTGTGCTCCAGGTCCTCATTAACTTGTGGGTTCTTGGGCCTTTCATCGTCTCTTCTCTTTTCACCCTGGCATCAAGTTCATGGGCTTAGTGAGTTCACCTGGGAAGTGCACATGGTTACTGCACCAACCTCCAGAGGGTAGGAGAAAAGATTGTCGACCTGCAGCTGTCAGCACCCGAGAGAAGGTCAATCATGATGGTGTTTGGTTTTTCTACTTGGGAACGTTGGATCACCACAAAAACCCACAAGCAAAAGGTAATATTTACCATTGCTTTAGTGAAAGCTACCTCCAAGGCAGGATACTAATTTTAGAGGAATATGAACTTCTCATTCCAGTGTGTGACACCTCATCAAGAGAGGCGAGGCACTGGCTGTTAGTTTAACACATGACAAGACTGATTTTTTTCGATCCATTTCCTTGGGCCAACATAAGTATATCCCAGACTAGACTTGAAGGGAAACGAATCATTTCCTAAGTGAAGAGGCTTCTGGGGGTCTCAGACTGGGGTATCATAGGAAATCATAATGGCTTGAGCCTCGTTAGATCTATTTCTGAATGAGACAGAAAATCCCTAAATCTCTTCAAGTGTATTTCTGGTGAGTTTAGCTCAAATTTTCTTTCCAGATTTGAACTAGTTTTGCAGATTCCACTCAGACTACTTAGAATTCACACACAAAGTAATCTCAAAAGACACCAGAAACATGATCAACTCAGTGAACTCTTTCTTAAGCCTGCCATTTCAACAGAATTGTCTCCTTAGATTATGGGATCCAGAGTTCTCATTCTGCTGGACCAGAAGAAAACTGCCCAATGGCCCTTCTTTCCTCTGTGTTCCTGAGTTCCATGAGGGTGCTTATCATCAACTTCTCATTGCTGTGCAGAAAAGAACTCAACCAAAAGTGGCTGATGGAGAAATGGGTTTATTTATGTTTACAGACTTGAGGTGAAGATGGCAGGGAAAATGATGACATAAGCAGAGGGGTGGACATCAGCTCCTGACCAACATCAGGTGGACAACAGCAGCAGTAGAGTGTGCCACACACTGGCAAGGGGAAGCTGGCTACAACCTCCTTAAACCTGCCCCCAATAGCACACCCCCAACAAGGTTCCAATTCCAAAACTGGCATCAGTTTGTGGGGGACACTTGGATCAAGCCATCACAGGGGTGAATTCGGCTACCGTAGCAGCGCCAATGTAAGCCAATGTGACCACTGTAGCACAGATTGCTTATGGTCTCTGCACTGAGCTAGACTCTACTGACCTCGATATAGACAGTGAGCAGCACGTGGCAACTTGGAGCCTGGAAGGCGTCGAGGCAGGAAGATGAAAGAGAGCAGTGGGCCTTTGATTTTACCAAAGAAAGTTGGCATGTTGGTACAGATTTCTCTCTAAGATGACATAACATGTTTTTTAGTAGCAACATGTAATCTGGCTGCAGGGCTGTTGGTATCATTCAACTTCCCACTGGAAAAGTAACCGGCCAGCCAGACTGAGCCAAACACCTCCCCACACTTGGGCCTCCTCGACATCCAATGTGGGTCTTGCTCATCTCTACACACCAAGTTTGGAAATCCACACGCACATGCAACAAGTGTTCTCCTGCATCAGTGTGAGCTTTCTGATGAAACCAATTGATATTCTCTTTACCAAGAGTAACTCAATGTTCTAGAAACCCAAGGCACCTTTGAAAAAAAATAACAATAAAAGGGAGCTGTTTTATTTTGAACAAGACCAGCTTCTCCTGCCAAGAATTCCTTTCTAACCTAAGACTCCAAAACCACAAGCAAGTCAGTGTTGTTCCAAGAGCGAGCCACATCACCTTCCACATTTATCTGAAATTATCACCCACTCTCTAAACCTAGGCAGTGGCAGGCAACATAGTAGATGTCAGGCCTTTATGTGACCCACAGGTTCTAGGATCTGGCTGAGACATAGGGAAACTGACACAGGAAATGAGTTTAAGGCCAGCCTGGGCAACTCAGCGAAACCTTGTCTCAAAATAAAAAGTGAAACAAAGGCTGGGATATGGCTCTATGGTAGCCCAGTGTCACCGCACACACACACACACACACACACACACACACACACACACACACACACGACTCCATCTAATTACCATCATATGATGTTATTTTCATTTTACACAAATGAAAGGCAAAACTTGGAGAAATAAATTAACCTGTACAAGCTCATGTGAACCATATGGAATTGATATTTTATGGGTCAATACTAATCAAATATAGTTCGACTGTATATTGACTAACAAAATGGGGACCTGAGTCCAGGTGTTCCACCTAACTTATTCTCTCCATCAACGTCTTAGATCAGAGGAAGAAACACTCTGTGAATAGCAGAATGCAGACTGTGCCTCTGATCTCGCAGCACACCTTCTGCCCCATCTTCTTGCTGTATGCAGGGCTCTTTCTGTATCCTTTAGGAATTTCAAATTTCTGCCCTTGGATTCACCTCACACTTTTGCTTCTCCTGCCTGGACTTGCTTGGTAGCGGCTCCTCCTTGGCATTGGCCTCAGGCACTGTTATTCCGTGTGACTCATTCTGTTTCCTGGTTCCCACCTCTCCTCAACCTAGGCCTATGTACTAGTTCTCCCAGTTCAACCCTCTGGGTCTTCTGCTCAGCCCTGCCCAGGCAGCTATTCACCCTGGGGCTGACCTGGACCAGTTTTCCAGTCTGCTCCAGACTGCAGCTGATTCCATTTCCCTCCCTTTCCTCATTGTGTGGGACAGGACACCTCGGGCTTGGAAGGTGATGCTGATAAGTTTGGAGGAGATGGGAAAGTAGCTAGCTCAGCTTGGTTCCCACATGTAGGAAGAGATTCTTCAGGGAGTGGGCAACCTTGGCAAAGGCTGTGAGAAGCCGATGACTATTTATGGTTTCAGGAAGAGGAGAACTATGATAGAAGGATATACTAACTAGTAAGTGGGGAAACAGGATTAAGTGTGATTGGTCTCTCGAGTGTGTCAATTATCTCACAGTGCTGTTCTTAGAGGAAAACACCAACCAGATCAAAGAGACCAGCAGGTCACGCAAGGAAGCACATCCCTATAGTTAACAACAACAAAAAAAATACAGCACATTAGGTCTTCTTTTTCCCTGAGCAAAAATGGTGACTTGACACCCACCACAACTCAGGGAACTGAGCGGAAGAGGGGGCGGAAAGATTGTGAGAATCATGGTGGGGGAGAATATCCAGAGACACGGCCCCCCTCAGTAACAACATACTAGGGCCACGGAACCCGGCTGACTCCTAGGCTATCCATGGTCCTCTGCCCCAAGGACTGATCCAGATTGTCCATGGAGGAGGATATCAAGCTGATTGGGGATGGGGAAGAGGGGCATTGGGGAACTGGGGATAATAACTCATTGTTTGCCCATTAAATGTAACTCATTATGGATAATAATAATAATAATAATAATAATAATAATAAAAAGAAAAAATATATTTTTAAGAAGAAAAAAATGGTGACTCGAGATGGGACAGATGGCGTGCAGAAGGACAAATCCGCTGTCTTGCCCCCTCTTTCCATATGGAGCATTCCTTCATCCTGGCCATTCCAAGTGCTTGGCTCTGTCTCTAGGGGCCAACTATTCAAAGGGCTGGAAGTTTTTAATGAAGATCTGCTAACAAGGACCTAAAGGAAGGCAAGGCAGAAAGATTTCAGTAGAGAGAATGAATCTACTTGATGAGGAAATAGAAGGATCGTGGGGACATGTTTGGGATAATGGGCAGGTGGTTAATAGGAAACCACAGAGGGTTGTTTAAACTTTCCTGGGGCTTATTTAAAACCTGGCAGCTCTGGCCCTGCACACCGATATTACACACTTGCCAAACAACTACGGGAGGAAATGCTTCCCTTTAGTTCAGCCGCTCTTGCCATTTAGTTACAGCAACTACGTGGATGTTACTGTCACGCCCTCAGACATGGCAGTGAAGGGGAGACCTAGAGGACAGTGGGGGACTCAACATTTAATATGAAAGAATAGAGGACCAGATGGCAGCAGAGACCCGAAACAGCCTGAGAGCTGCAGAGTCAGAGTCTCTCCAATTCCACACAAGGCTGAGCCATTTTCTCCAAGCAAGACTGAGCCTGGTTCCTATGAAAGAGGTTCTAGGGGTGACATGTGCAAGGACAGTGGTTATGATGACGTTTGTAGTTATATAGCTATGTTCAAGCCCTCATTCTACCTCTTAGGCAAGTCTCTATCTACTCTTCCATTTTCCTAACCATGGAAAACATGGGAAAATAATAACTACCTCATTGTATTAAATGAGAACAGGTGTGTGTGTGTATGTGTGTGTGTGTGTGTGTGCGTGCATGCACTCACACACACACACAATGTGGAATGTTTAGCAAGAGGGCTTCATTTATATGAATGACAGGTGGTGTCGTTCTGAAGATAAGGTTGTGAATGAAGATTGATAGCGAAAACTACCATAATTTCAGCTCGAGGAATCTTCTTTAACATTTTGCTCTCCGTAAACCTTGCCTTCTCTGTAGGTGATGAGTTTTACAATGGACTCAGAGAGACAAGTAGATATTTCCTTTCTTTTCTTCCCTATCTCCAGACCAGGGGTCTTTCCTTTGTCATGAATCCCACCAGATAGTGCCACCTAACCAGGAACACCTGAGGGAAGTTACTTGATAAAGGCAGGGCCCTTCTTCCATTTGAGCTGGAGGAAAAACCTTCTCACTATCAAAACCATATAAGAAGGACTGATTGTAGAGTAGCTCAGCATTACTTCCTACCTGGGCACCAAATACCATAAATGCATCCCTTTTAGGCAGCAGAGTTATTGAACAGAAGAGTAATTTAGAAAGGCCCAATTTTGAGACCGTTACTTGATCCTTCTCTAATGGAAAGTACTTAATGTCCATCTACTGGAAGCGAAGCGTTGCTGTTCTGGGGTTCAGTTGGAACGCACTGATTACAGCACGTGGGGGTGTTCCATATGCTTGCGGTCAGTGAGTGATGTCTGTTGCTTGTTCTGTTTTCTGTCTTGTAATGTCCAGTCCAGCTTGTGCTGTAGATGAGAGGAAGGGGGTGGGGAATGTTTGGAATCAATTTATACTGGAATCAAATTAACTTAAGGAGTTAGTGTGGGTCAATAAATATCCTTGAAACATGTTTATTTCAGTCTGTGTTCAAGTATGGCAATATTTACAGTTTGGCTGAAATGGGTCCTAATTAAAAAAGGATGGTTATCTCTGAACATTGATTGTTTTCTCATGTTCACACAAATTAAACACACACACACAGAGCTTCACCTTGAGGGATACACCGCAGTCACATTTCTCTCCAGAATTAACCCAGAAAGTGAGTCTTCCACACCATAATTTTCCAAATAACTGACACTTATTCCCTTTAACAGGAACACTCATCATTTAAGTCAAAAATCTTTCTTGAAGCACAGGAACTAGTTCTTTTGCTTCCTACACAGTGATCATCCATTCAAGGTTTGAGCGTTAGAAACTGTGATCATTGCATTCAGCTGAGACTGTCTGAGTTTTATTAAAGTCCCCTCGCTAGACAGACGGCCGGACGAGCACTGCCTTTGGGATTTGTGGTTCTGGGTTTTAGAATCTTTTCGCTCTAATCCTGACATTGGAATGCTCGCTGCTATCAAAAAGCCAACTTCTACGCTCTTTTCCTTGAATGTGCCATTCATTACCACTTGACCATGGATGAGGAGCCCAGATGTACAATCATAGTGAACTTTTAGGTAAAGCTGGAGTAAATAGTCCCAGTGAGGGTTTCTTAGGAATACAATGTTTACATTTCATCACGTTTTCTTGGTGAGACCTATTTTGGCAATTCTAGGGACCTTTTATGTTGGTTTGGGTGTTTCCTCCAAGTCTCCTAGATAAGAGAATTTGTATGACATATATCTGAATGGAGATATTCTTTTTTTTTCCTTTAAAAATAGTTTTTGTTTATTTATTTATTTATTAAATATATATTTATTGTCCATAATGAGTTCTATTATTCAGTGGGCAAACAATGAGTTGTTATCCCCAATTCCCCAATGCCCCCCTCCCCATCCCCAATCAGCTGGATATCCTCCTCCGTGGGCCGTCTGGATCAGTCCTTGGGGCAGAGGACCATGGATAGCCTAGTACTCAGCCCGGTCCTCTTGGCCTAAGTGTGTTGTTACTGAAGGGTGCCATGCCTCTGGATAGTCTCCCCCACCACGGCTCTCACAGTCTTTCCTCCCCCTCTTCCGCATAGTTCCCTGAGTCGTGGTGGATGAGTATTAAGGCTGCTTTAAGGTTGTGAGTTTAGGGGTCTTTGTGTCGAAGATCCTTGGTTTCTGTCTCACTGGCTTATCCTGTGTAGATTGAATGTCTGTGGCTGTGGGTCCCTCGTTCCTCCCGTCCTTCTCTGCGGGGTTCCATATGGATCCTCCACGGTATCACTGTGGTGGCTCCTCTCTTGCCAGAATCTCAGGTATCGGTCTACGGTCGGTTGATAGGGTTAGATGGGCCCCAGCTCTGAATAGAGATATTCTAATCTTATTTTATCATGTGTATGTATGATGTGCATAAATGTATGTGTGCATGTTCATATGTGGGGGGCATATGTATATGCATGTGTGTGGAGTCCAGAGGACATCCCAGATGATAGCCTCAGGAACACTGTCCACCTTCTTTGTGAGATGGGGTTTCTCATTGATCTGGAATCCATTAGGCTACACAGTCTAGTCAGTGATCTCCAGGGGTTCTTCTATCTCTACTTCCTCAGCACCAGGACTGTAAGTATAGACCACCATGTCTGACAGTTTTACAGGGATACTAAGGATCAAACTCAGGTTCCCATATTTGTGAGACGAGCACTTTACCAAGCCTCAGCCTTCTTGCTATACTCTTTTTTTAAAAGAAAAACTTTTTTATTGGCAATTTTCATACTTTGATGTCTTTTGATCATATCTTGTCTCTACCTTCCCCACTCCTGTCCCCTTCCACTGGACCCCTTCTTCGTTCTAACTCATCCCTTTGCTTTGCTTTTTTGTTATTTTGTTTTTCTTCACCATCCATGACAGAATGTTGATGGATCCAATATTGTGCAGATAATAACAGTCGATATAAAGTGATGAATTCAATGGCCACTTCGTGTCTGGAAGACATCATTCCAAGGCTCCTCCCTCTTTTCTGGCTCTCACATTCCTTCTGTTCCCCGTTTGGCAATGTCCCTTTACTTTCAGAGGAGGTGATATAGATGTGTCATTTAGCACTAAGTACTCAATAGTCACTTCTAATCACTTTGAGGAATTGTCTCCCCAGTAGTAACTGCCGTCCACAAGAGAAAGCTTCTCTGACCAAAGCATGCTGTGGTCCTCTTGAAAACGTCACCTGTTCTTGTAAATTAGTCTGCCTGTGTGCCCATTAGCTCCAAGAGTGAATGCTGAGTCTTTTTAATCAGTGTAGCCCAAATTAATTTCTGCCCTGATTCCCAAAGTAGCACTTTGATCTCCAACCCCATGGGTAGCTCTGCTATACACAATAGACTCTAGGAATTCACCAGAGATGAAGCCTTGACAAAAACAAAAAGAAAACAAACAACAAAAAACTCACTGCAAATATCATCACTACATAATAGCATTCTCTATATAAGGGAACAAAACTTACTATAAAATTCAAGTTCTTTTTTCTTTTTAAAAGAATTACCTATCTATTTGTTTATTTATTTGCAAGTAGAGAGATAGAGAAGAGAGGCAAAGAGGATAGGCATGGCAGCTTCTTCAAGGAATTCCAGTTGCATGTGCCACCTTGTGCATCTGGCTTTATATGGGTACTAGGGAATTGAACCCAGGTTGTTATGTTTTTCAGGCAAGTGCCTTAATCACTGAGCCATCTCTCCAGCCCCTCAAGAATTTTTTTTTTTGAGGTAGGTCTGACTCTAGCCCAGGCTGACCTGGAATTCACTATGTAGTCTCAGGGTGGCCTTGAACTCATGGTGATCCTCCTGCCTCTGCCTCCCAAGTGCTGGGATTAAAGACGTGTGCCACCACGCCCAGCTTCAAGTATTTTAAAAAATATTTTTGTTTATTTATTTGTAAGCAGAGAGAGACAGAAAGACACAGAGAGAATGGGTATGCCAGGGCCTCTAGCCACCAAAAAAACTCCAGATGTATGCACCATTTTTCCCCCTCAGTACATGGGTACTGGGGAATCAAATTCAGGTCGTTAGGTTTTATAGGCAAGTACCTTAACAGCTGAGTCATCTCTCCAGACTCCCCCCCCCACCAAAAGTATTTTTAATGACTGTATAAATACAGGATTTGGGTTACTTATAAAGACTGGTGGGTTTCTTTTGAGGGCAACTTCTTACAAATAGCTAAAATCCTATTCCTTTGATATTCTTGCATGAGACTTGCCAGAGGAAAGCAGGCCTAGTTTGGGGGTGCATGCTCTGGGTTACTCTGGGCTCTGACATTCAAAACAACTCCTTTCATAGACAAGGCCTCTTTCTAGGTGACTAAAACTGGTGTTAAGCAAACATACCTTACTGGGATGTATACCGCCAATGGCCCTGGGATTTTCCTATGACAACCCATGGTTTCTGGAAGCAGTATTATCCACCTAGGAAGGGTATTTGAGTCTGGGTATGGTGATGCTTGCCTGTAATCCCAGCACTTGGTAGGTGGAGGAAGAAGGATCAGAAGTTCAAAGTCAGATCAAGCTACATACTGAGCTACATAAGACCCTGGGGAGGAAGGAAAGAAGGGAAAGAAAGAGAATGAAATTGATTTTTTCAGAAACCATCAATATAGATATTGGTTATTCTGGCAGCCAATTTTATTAATTTTTCAGTCATTCAATATTTTGTAGGTTTGCCCATGCATTTGTGCCTGGGTGACCAAGCTGGGTATAGTTTGGATCTTCTGACCATGTTCCATGTGGAATCTTGTGGATGCTGAGCAGTGGAGGGCCTAAGAATCTACCATAGCACCCTACTATTGTTTTATCTTTAGTGCCCTACCTCTGCAACCTGAAATAAAGATCAGTTTGCATTTTTTCATATTTTAAGGACACCTTCCTCTGTCTGACGGCTTGGACAACTTGCTATGTGTGTGTAGCTTTTGCATGAGATTTTCAATGAATCATAATATTTTGGTACCAAACATTGACATGCATGCGTACAGTATTAACAGAGGCCATAACACCATGAGGAACACAACAAGTGCAAGAAAAACAAACAAGCAGTAGGAGAAATTGCAGCGTACCTTGCAGTCGAATGAAGTAATTGTTCACATAACCTAGTACTGAAACAGCAACCACAGACTATAAACACAGGAAAGAGCGTTGCACAAATTGTATACATATATCCCGAGGGAATGAGAAGTAGAAGGGTTATTACTCAGGGAAACCACCATCCAGGGTGTGATCCTCAAACTAGGTCTTGAATAGAAGGAACCCTCACCAGGCTGGGGATCCCAGCCACTCAGAGTTCAAACAGGGAACTTTTAGAGAAATGAGAAACTGTTTTCCTAAAACAACCTGATCCATCCTTGTTGTTTTTCTTTCCCTGAGACACAAGGACCATCACCTCTGCATGAATTGTTTATTTGTATGTACACAGCATGACAGGCTAGGGGAAAATGGAAAATGGAAATGCCAAGAACATGCCTGATACGTTTGCTAAACATTAAAGCGAAGTCCGTGATAATGGATGCATGTCTACTGTGCTGTGGAAAGTCTGAGTCAGAAGAATTACCCAGTACCTCGGTGCATTTGAGGACCCTGGGATGTTATCAGGGCTGAGAAGTGAAATTTAATGTTGTCCATCCTCCAGGCTGCCAAGTTCCCAAAGAATGTGGAACGAAAGCTAAGGGAGCCATACATCTTCACAAAAATATCCCCAAACCTGACCAACAACATGTGTTTGCTTGATTCCTCAAGTTTCAGCAGGCTGAGAGCCAAGTTTTATAAATTCATTTCATACCTGTGAAACCTTCCAAAACTAATAGCACTTGCTTTGTTTGTTTGTTTATTTGTTTGGTCCACAGTAGTCATGGATGATATGGTGACCAGAATGATGTGATTTGGGTGAAAGCCAGAAATGGACAGGGCAGCTGTTGGAAGTCAGAAATAGAGTCCAGCTGAATCTAAGCGAACTGATGAACAGTTAGAGAGGTGAAAATGATGTTCAAACACAAGCTAAGCTGGGTGCTGGGTACTGTGAGGGACTCAAAGACCTATGAGTGGTCTCATTTGCCCTCAAGAAGCCTACAGCAAGGACACTGTTGTGATCAGTTTTCTAGTTGCTGCGCAGAAAGAACCCAGACAAAGGCAGCTTGTGGAGGAATGGGTTTATTGGCTTACAGACTCGAGGGGAGACTCCATCCTGGCAGGGAAAACGATGGCATGAGCAGAGGGGTGGACATCACCTCTGCCACAGCACTGGAAACAGCGGCAGGAAGGTGTGCCAAACACTGGCAAGGGGAAGCTGGCTTATAACCCCCATAAGCCCACCCCCAACAACACTGCTCCAGTGAGGTTGTAAAACCCAAACTGCCATCAGCTGATCGATCAATCAGAATACATTCATTTGTTTGTGGGGGACACATGGATCAAACCATGACAGACACTTTAAAAATGAAGACTATTCAGGCTTTGGAGGCAGACACCTGTTTTCAGGCCTTGGCTCCATCACATGTATTATTAGCTGTATGAACTTGAAGAGTAAGTTAACCTCTTTGAACTTCAGTGTCTCCGTATGCAGCATGGAGCTGGTGGTACATCTTCACCCAGGTGGTTACTGCAGAGCTCATGACACAGCACAGACAAATGCTTGTCCATTACAGAGGCCTCACACACTGAAGCCTGACCGGAACTGTTGTGGCGATGACAACTGGGCATCAGGTGATTTTACACAGTGGCTTGATTGTCCAGTCAGGGGTAGGAGAGGAACATTTTCTCAACCCTCTTAGGGCTCTTGGCCAAGTATGAAAAAAAAACTGACAAGGACAGATGAACAGGAGAAAATTGTTTACAGCCATATGGCCCTGAATGTGCCTGATCGCGTCTAACAGGAGAAAATCTACAAATGTGTTTAATAAGCAATGAATGTGGAGTTTTCAGAAATGGAGACTCAAAGAGCCAGGGAAAAGTATCTGTCTTCAGATCCGGCACTAGCATAGAAATGTGATTGGAACAAGGGTCTGATTTAATGTGATGGACTGGAGAGACTCATAAGGCCTGTGCATTCAGATTCTCGGCTCTCTGTGTGGTCTTCCTTCATGCTGGGTATGAGGCCTGCTCCTCTGGAATGGAGGGTCTTATGACCTACCAGACAAGGCATTCCACAGTTTTTATGGCAATCTCCTGCACAGAAAGGCAGGAAAAGGTTAGAGTAATTCTTCTAGGGGGAAAAAGGGTCTAGTCTCCATGAGCCATTTGGAGAAGAGGAGCTCTACTTCTCATGGTCCACTTTAGGGGAGAAAGGCAGCAGAGGGAAGAGAAGGCCAGAGACCCACTTCTGAGGCCTCCCCAAGTTCCTTCAGTTCAAAGTATTCAGCAAGAGAAGGCGCACTATTATGGGGCATTGTGTTTGAACCTGGCATTAGCTGTAGATGACAGGCTCTGATCCAGATTGATCTTTTGAATTGTGTCTTGAGAATACCTGATGGAGACATTCTCTGTGGTGTGTGCAAAGAAAGGTGGGGCATTCTGTGGTTTCAGATTCTCAGGTCCTAGTACTTCTCCGTCCCTTGGATGTTAGTGGATGGCTTCCCTGGAAACTGAAGAAGGACAGACATCACCAGAGCCTGCAGAGCCGAGCATGATGGAAGAAGTCACGCAGTCTAAACAGCTTGTTCTATGGAAGAAAAAAATCTGCTCACCTGTGCTTTCCATCAGAGAGACCGTTGCTAATAGGAGTCCATGGAGGGATTGGTTACTATAGCTCACCTTGTAGGACAGTCCTCTGTCTTCCACCCTTACCCTAGTCTTTAACGTTTCCCCAGCCCCAGCTCGATTAAAGCAGCCCAGCTTCCACTGAAAAGAAAGATCACAACAACAAAGAAAGGGCCAGGCTTCTCGCAGGGGCTGAGCTGGCCCCAGGGGTAGTGTGGCTATTCATCTAGTATAGGACAATTTTGACACAAAGCAGAGGGATGAACCAAGATGAATTTTAGGATGCTGCCGCTAACACCAAAAGCAGGGATTTAGCAATCCATCTATCCTTCCATCCATCTGTCTACCCATCTATCTATCCATCCATCAATCAAGAAGAGTCAACACTCTTTGAGAGGGGGAGAAGGAGCAAACTTGGCATGTCCCTTGAAATGGAGAAACTGATGAAGCTGGTCATTTCATTTAAGTCTGTGCCTCTCTAGCTACCCTGTGCTTTCTAGAAAGCAATTATGTCAGAAAATTTCATTAATTTTATGTCAGTGTAATTCACTGCCTCTAATTGGCTTTGAGAGTTGGTGATTGCAGCCTCTGTGGGTGAACAAAATCGAAGCAACCATTCTCAGTGTGCTGAAATGTAATTGAATGATTACTCCAATTGTTAGTCACCCCCAGAACATTAGCACTTGGGGAGTGTAGCTATTGAAATAAGCTGCAAGATAGAACTTCACCCAAGTATGCATGAGGCACCAGGGAAATGACAAACAGAGGGATCACATTTGCCCAGAAATAACCAAAACACCCCCTAGAGTACTGGCTGATATCTGCCAGGCAGTACCATTTTGAAATATTTACATGTTTACTCAGAGCATAAGTGTTGTGTTATCTGCGGCTTACAGATGTGGAAAATGAGGTACAGAGAGATGGGAGAGCTTCCCAGAGTTCACCATAGCTAGGGCACAGTGAAGCTAACCAGGGAAGTGTATCCAGTGTATCCAAGACTGTCTTGTGAGGCAGGCAGTGCCAATGTTTAACTCCAGGTTAGTAAATTCACTACCTTTTCTGTCCACCCATTCATTGGGCACCATCTCTTAGGGCTGCAGAAAGGCTGAGGATATTACTACCATGAATAGACATGGAAACGAAATGAGATCTGAGCAGATCTCATGCCTCCACAATGTCAGAAGTTCAATTTGCTGGTTTCCTGCCCATTGTTCCTGCCTGTTCCTACACACATCTCATTGAGTAGGTTGAACCATGTCATAGTTTGAATGTAAAATGTCCTGGATAGGCTCATGTGTGAACACTTGGTGGTGCTATTTGGGAAGGTGTGGAACCTTTTGGAGGTGGAGTTGGAGCCTTGCTAGAAGAAACGGGTCACTGGGAAAGGGCCTTGAGGTTTTATAGCCTCGCCTCATTTCCTATTGGTCCTCTGTTTCCTGATCGTGGCTACCAAGTGACCAGCAGCCTCCCATGGCTGTTACCATGCCTTCCCTTCATGATGGCATGAATCCCCTCAAACTGTAAGTTCATGACCATGAGTACAGAGTAACTGATGAAAGGCATATGAAATTCCTGTTCTTACAAATCAAAGACCATGGAATATTAGTCGTTTCATGTGGTTCAACCTAATAGTCCATGAGGGTTATCTCTCATTTAGTTAATGAGAACCACCTGCATTCTATTTCCTTAATCACCCAGAGGAAGACGGCATAGGATGGAAGTGATCTGGTTGAGATGAATGCCAGAAGGGGTGGCTGTATCTATAATATCCAATGGTGGCTGTATCTATAATATCTTAGAAATGAAACCCACCCAGTGGGCTTCTGCACCTGTCCATAGCCAAGAGAATAACAAAGTGTGGGGCCAGAAGGACTGTGGTTGAGCCACACCTGGGCATTGCTCTACATGTTCACTCAGAGGAGATAACCCACCCCCCCTTTGTTTACATGCAAGTCAAGTGTGTTGGGTTCTTCTTTATTCCCAATCACATATCAACCATTCTCGGTGAAAAGAGACAAAAGAGATTTCAAGTTTGCAATTGGCTTGTCAATTGAGAGTGTTCTCCCTCTTTCCCGATGTTCCTTTCACCTTCACCTGTGTTGTCTCTAAAGGAATACCTGGAGGATCAGGAAAGCACAGGGAAATAGAGTGCCATTTTATTCATATCAACCCTGTTAAAAAATAAAATAGCTTGGCATGGTGGTACACGCCTTTAAACCCAGCACAGGAGAGGTAGAGAAGGTAGGAAGATCCCTATGAGTTTGAGGCCACCCTGGGACTCCATAGTGAATTCCAGGTCATCCTGGGCTAGATTGAGACCCTACCTCAAGGAAAAAAAGTGAAATAGTAGTGGTATAAGCAAAAGTTCCAGAAAGTTAAGTAGGCCAGTAAACAGTGAAGTGTTATATCTAAAGCAGCTGTTTTCAGGAAAATTAGAATATTGGGAATTGAAGGCAGTACCCTGAAACTTATAGTAGGTTATTTCCATGTGGAATTTCTCCATTTGGAACTGGCAAGCACACATATTTTCCTCAACATGTGGGAACATAGAGGAGATTAAGTGAGGATTACATCAGTATTCCTGTTGTCCCATAAAAGGTAAATCGTGTAATCTGCCTCTGTCTGTCTCCCCCTCACTGTCCTACCTAACTGAATCTGGATTTTCCATAGAAATCCATAGCATCCAGGAGTAAGGACGCTTCGAAGTGCTGAGCACACCCTGAGCGTGGTCTTCACATGTATTCAAGAAAGCCAAGCCAATTGCTAAGATGAAAATGATTGTCCAGATGGCTGAAGGAATTGCTTTGGTGCTAACTGAGGATTGCTGTCTAGGAATATAGAGATGTGCATTTCCATGGTGATATAGTAATGTTCTTTGATCATATATGATTTAATTACAGACTCAAGGATGTTAGACTATGAAGGAGAGTCTCTTTTTTATTAGTTTTAATTTTTTGTGTCTCTTTTTATTATTTAATATCTTAAATAATATTATGAATAAGTATATACATATACATGTAAGTATATGCATATATGTATATGCTATAATATATACGTATATATGTATATGCTTATATTTCTTTATTATGAATAAGTATATACATTGTATGAGCAAATCTTGTGATGGGTGTCCCCATTTCCCTCCTCTCTGTCCCCTACCCACTTCCTCAGTGGTGAGCTCCATGCATGGGAGTCACAAGTTCCCTTTACCTGCTACACTCAGAGCTTTGGAATGCAATGGAAGTTCAGGGAAGCCTTTGAAGATATAAGAGAACTCAGCTCTCTTTCCAAGAAAATAAATCCTGAAAATCCTCACCCAGTTGGTCTAGGAGATAGTGGGAAGTGATTATAAATCTCAAGAAATTTGGGAAACATTGTCTGACTCATATTTCTTGAAATTTCTTTTGAATCAGAAAAAAAGTCACCATCAACTGATTTCTATGGTCTGGAGAACTAGAAAATGGGAAAATAAAATGAAAATCGCAGTGTTATTGTGTGAAAGTCAGAGCTGTTAGGGGTCATATATGTCAGTTGCTTGCCATGGGCCTCTGGCCCAGCTGACATGATGAAGGTCATGGCCATGAATAGCACTTAGTAGCATAACATTGACTCTGAGTCTATTGAGCCCAGCTCCAAGTTGATATTTGTGAGCTCTACGTGTAGCATAGAAGGGACATGTGCCTCTGACGTAAATACTTTCAAGAGAACAGTGTTGGGGAGACTATGCTGTACACATTAAGATGGGCTAAATTTCCTGAGGACTAGGTATTTGGTCCACCCATCTGGATGGTTCCCCAGTAAGTACAGCCCATGAAAATCCTGATATCACAACCATGATTTCATGTGGGCCAGGAAACCAGCCTATCAGCACCGTACCAGTGCCAACTAGCCTCTCATCAAGGGTTTTTGAACATTGCCTTATTTAGTTCTCACCATCACCTTGTGAGGGAGACCTTATTATAATTTAGGTAACATTCCCACATCACAACTGATAAGAAGCAGAACATCTTAGACTTTCCCCTCACCAAAGCTGATTGGGAAGCCTTCAGGGCACCCCAAACCTCCCAAGTATTTTTTATGATATGTCTTGTTCTCAAGGCCAGGGTGGCATGAGACATTTCACACAGGCTCGAGTAGGAGAGGAGTCTCCTCAAATGTACACACAGTAAAGAAGGTCTAATAGCTTATTTCAACAAAGCCTTGCTGGGCCCAGCGTCTCTGCATGTCTGGACGTTCTCTTTTCTGCAGAGCACTTTTGGAAAGGGTGACTTCTTTTTTCTGCCAAGCTGGCATACAATCAGTCCTCTGAGCAGGGCGTCACTCTCTCTAAAACTGAGTGGTGTGTCTCTGAGCTGCCACCACCAGCTCATGATCCAAGCCGCCTTGCAGGGACTGTGTTTTCCCAGCCGTGATCAGTCACCCAGGCCAAACAAAGTGGTTCCCGGTAGGCTGGAGTGTTGCCAGGAAGATAAGAAATTGCTATCAGATTTCACCCTTGAAAGGTCTTCCTCCCTTTTTTCACTCTAGGATTGATTCATCTCCAGTTCTAAGACAGAGAGATGTGGGGTCACCAGGAAATTTATAGGGCTACTTCCCAGAGCCATTGCCAGTGTTTAGCCATAAATATTTTCAAAAGGGATAAAAGCAGTCATCCTATCTCCAAAGGCCCCATGCACACTGCACAGGAAACCAAAAACTGGGTCTAAGAAGGGCTGTGGGCACACCAGTCTAAGGGACAGTCACAGGAGGCCAAGGAGGGTTGCTGTTGAAAGTACTCAGCACCCCAATTTGTTCTCCCTTTCCCTAGATATTTCGGTTCTTTTCTTGCCAGGCCGTAGTTGGATAGTAATTTCATTTTCTCCCCATCACCCAAGCAGTGAACAACAAAAGGAAAGACACTCCGACCTCCTATGAAATGTTTTTATTGAAACCCTGTTCTCTAGAGAGAGAGGGAGGAAGTGATTTAAGCAATGTTATTACAAAATAAAAATGTATCCTCCAACAGGAAATGTGAGAAAGAGAGACAAACCCATAAAAAAGCATACACACACACAAGAGTACACTTTCAAAAGGACCAAAAGGAAGAAGAGATGTTAAATCAATACGTGAAAAAGAAGCAAACACAGCATGATACTCAATAAGGATTAAAAATCGCTACAAATAAAACTTCTTTCTTTGGGAAATTAGGCATTACTTTCCAAAACTTCTAATTAAAAAGATTCATCAACTGTGTAGAATACTTGGGAGGCAATCCTTTATCTTCCACGTGACACTCTAGGAGAGTTCCCAACTTCCTTCCATTAACAATGTAATGAGGATCTCCATAGTGTTAGAAAGACTTTGTGGGCTTTAGATTAGATTTGCACAACACCTGCTTTGTTATATTGTGATTTCATGGCATCTAAGCAGGTCTGCTCCTTAATGACGCTGGTCAGGAGACACACAACAGAATATAGCCACACTTCCAGACTGACTTCACTGACTCCCTAGCCTTATTTGAGCAAATATTCTGCCCATTTGGAGAGCAGAGGAAATGCTATGTTCTGTTTTAGAAAATTTTTCCCGACCTCCACCATAGGGACATGATTTGATGGGGACACCTAAGCAGGAGACCATTCACCTCAAACTCACCATTTAGAGCCCTAACGCAACCTCTAAGGAAGGGAGATGACAAGCAAAAGAGCTATTTGCAAGGCAGATAACCTGGGGAAGGACAATGGAGAGAAGCACCAAGGGTGCCCAAAATTGTCCAAAATACAAATTTACAGACTCTTAAAAACCTAATAACTATGCAAAATGTAAACTCACCCACTATGACTCAGGGAAATTTGCAGAAGAGAGAGGCGGAAAGAATGTAAGAGTCATGGGGGGGAAGACTAACTCATGCATATGAGGGATTGCCATCATGGATTCAATGGCTTTATCTAAGAACCTATGATACTGAGCATATTGTGTTAATATAGATAATTTTAAGCCAATAAAAATGTTAAAAAAAGAAAATATTTCCTCTTAGCTCTGCTCATCTTTGACATTAGTCTTGATGGTTAATCTTCAATAGACCTTTTAGGTGTTTGGAACTCAGGGATTTTATGCTTTATAAAAAAATATCCAGATAGCTAGATGGACAGACAGACAGGCAGACAGACAGACAGACAGATGATAGATAGAGAATGGGTGTGCCAGGGCCTCCAGCCACTGCAAACGAACTCCAGATGCATGCACCACTTTCTGCATCTGGTTTACATGGGTATTAGGGAATTGAACCTGGGTCCTTAGGTCTGAAGGCAACTAACTACCTTAACGACTAAGCCATCTCTCCAGTCCATTTTATGTTTTTTTTTTTTTTACAAGATGCCTAACTCCTATAGTTTGACATGCAGCCTCTTGGGAATTCCATTGTTGAGTAGGCTAGGGCAGGCATTAATACTTAGACTATCAAGGTTCAGCAGAACAAAGCCTTCGTGAGAAGGCCCATTAATTCCCAGCAGTCACTTCTCCCTGTGGGATAGTTTTCCTTCTTCATCTCTAGGAGTACTGCTTTCCCCTGTGAGGGCCATGGGTGGATGGGGGGGGGGAGAGACAGACCTCTTCATGCTTACATAGTGGAAATGAAAGTTATAACTGTTGGGTTTCAAAGGATATGGCCTATAAGCCGTGGTCATAGAGCACAAAGCTTTCCCCTTGCCATGGTGGTCGGGAACTGGCAGGGAGATGGAGTGAGGTGAGGTGAGCGGATTGGAATTGTGAGTGGAGGGGGCCGAAGGAGTAGTGGGAATTTCCTTTGCGGAAGGAGGTGACCAAGGTTACCCTTCAAATGGCATGTAAAGAAGATGACAGGTCTTAGCTATAAAAGGTACCTAATGCTCCTAACCTCTGGGGGTTCCAATGGAGCTCCCCCAGAGCATGCCTGCAGACCCGCAGCTCTTGAGTGGCACCCATCCTATTTAGACATGGAATCCCTGTTGTTTGTGAGCTCCTTAAATCTCCAAGCACAGCATACAAACCCTGAGCAAAGTTTTCCTTTCTCTTAAATTTCTCTTAAGAAGCTTTAAAGATGAATACAGTCACATAGAAATCAAGGTAGCAAGCAGTAATATTCCTCCAGGCATGTCTGAGACAAAAAGAGCCTGAATTTTAAAAATAAAATCTGCTGCCTTGCTTAATGTATTCATTCCCCTAATGAGCCACCAAGTAGCTATTGTACTCTGCCCAGCCAATAGACATATATCTCACTGAGACACATACGCTCAAAGTCAGGATATTGTCTAGGAAACCTGAGCCTGCAGCCTGCACATAATGCCTTCCAGAAGAATAGAAACCCAGGTTCCAGGCAGCAGCACAGAGTCCCCAAAGGATACATTGCCATTTATTTTCCATGTGGTTATTTTCCAGTGCACACTGTGCACGGGTGCGTTGAGTGCTATCTAACTTTCTTTTCATGTGCCTTCATTCACGGCGCCCCTAGAGAACATCAAAATCTCCAGGTCACACTCTGTAATAAAAACTCAGCAAGTTTGAAGGGAACAGACTGAAGCTTCCCAGACAGCCAGGAAGTTCTGCTGATGGTACTAAATGTCAGGAGCATCCCGGGCAGGTGTGTTTATTCAGCAGAGGGGAAGCCAGAGATTCGTCCTCCGAGGATGGCCTCTCTGCTTCCTGTGGGCAGGAGACTTTGCTTTCCTTCTCCATGTCCTTGAAACCCTGATTTTTTTCGCGTCTGAATCACAGATGAGATTCTTGAATTTTGTTTGAATTCTGGGGGTGTCTTCCCTCAGGATCCTTTGTTAATATTGCAGGCCAGGGATGAGCCCTCTCAGGGGAAACGGGAAGCCCTTTATGATCTTTGATCTGGGATCAGGGTCTAAAACCGTCATAGGTCAGATCTCCATCTAGAAGCAAAGGCACCCATCGTGCATGAATACCCAAAAAATGTTCATAGCAAAAGAATGTTTTCCCACTAAAATGCACTCAGAAACCCAATGTCAGAACCAGCGATGATTCTTAAAACTCCCAAGCATCCATATCCCAAGAGGAGACTCTCTCTTGGTCTGCTCAGGCAGCTATGACAAAATGCTTGTTGACAGAGTGGCTACTGATTTCGCACGGCTTGGAAGCTGAGGTAGGTACGGGCAGATTTGGTGTCTTGCAAGGCCAAGTTTCTCATAGACAACTCGATTCTCGCTTTGCCCTCACATGACAGAAGGGATGAAGGGTCTCTTCAATGAGGGCAGAGAACCCCTGTGTCCCAATCAACTCCCAAAGCCCCTCGTTTTTCAATATATCAGTTGTTGGGGGGTTACATACATAAACATGCAAAATTCAGGACCTTCCTAGGATCTCAAAATGGTAACCTACTTGGATATAGGATTATTGTAGATCTAATTAGTCGTGAATCCTTAACCCAGTTTGACATCTTTATAAGAAGAATAGGAGAGACCCGAGCAAGATGTGATGGAACAAGTCTTTAATCCCAGCACTCTGGGAGGCTGAGTTCAAAGTCAGCCTGGGGCTACAGAGGAGAGATCCAAAGCTAGGGACATGGAGGGATGGCCATGTGACAACAGAGGCAGTAATTAGAGTGGAATGTGAATGATTTCTGGCAACAATGCCAATTAAGAGAAAGGTGTGCAACAGATCCAACACATTGAATTTGGACTTCCAGCCTCCAACTCTGTGTGATCAATTTCTTTTGCTTGACGACACCAGTTTGTTTGAGCAGCACTAGAAAGTTAACCCACTGGGGATCTGATGTTGATGGCCCTAGAACCACCCTTTGAGAACCACTGTTCAAAATTAATTAGCTCATTGCTTTCTTCTACTCCTATTTCTCCTTAGAATGTCCACAATAAATTTTCTTTTCTGGAATAATTCTACTTGTCCCTGCCAGCACCTGCTTAATTCCCTAAGAAGAATTTCACCAGCTCCTGGTTCCCTCTTTCTTGTTGCTGATCTTTTTACCCGCATATAATCCCTGGGAGCTCACTTTTGTTATATTGTGGTCAAAGAGAATCTCTTCCTCCCCTATTCTGATGGAAAATTGTTACTTCCTGTGGTTGGGGTTGCATGCCCCCCTGGCAAGGGTTAAAGACACAGGTAGCACAAAGCTATTGTAAGAGCCATCAGGGAACTAGAGATTCGGGTGGGAGCTATGGGGATTTGAGCTTCAGGAAGACAAGCATTAGGAGGGATTTATGTGCCTTCAAATATATGAAGTGTTACTATGCATACGATGCAGACAGCCTGCTTCCTATCTCCTCCGAGTGTGCCAAAGGAAGGCAGGCTTAGCATGGACTTTGAATGGACAGAAAAAATAATTTTCTGAGATCGTTTTTTTGTGTGTGAGTTTGTTTGTTTTTAAGTCATTGTGACAACAAGGGAGAAGTTTAAGTGCAAGTAGACACCTCTTTATTAGGTTTGATTTAGACAAATCTTCCTGAAGCCAGGCCAATGAAGGAGACACATTTTGGAGGCCCCCTCTGCTCTTTAAGTCTACATATTTACAAAAGAACTAAACATGTTCATTTACAAACCACCTTGGCTTCAAGAGAACAGCACCTTGTTGTTGATGTGGCTGTGATCCTAGACAAGAAATCTGCCTAGATTTTGCCTTTTATATTTTTAGTGGAGTTGCTGGAATATACCGTTTGGTGTTAAGAAGTTAGATTCGTTAGAGTTTTGGCTTTTCTTTTTTTTTTTTTTTTTTTTTTTTTTTTTTTTTTGATTTTTGAGGTAGGGTCTCACTCTGGCCCAGAATGACCTGGAATTCACTATGTAGTCTCAGGCTGGCCTTGAACTATTGGCAGTCCTCCTACCTCTGCCTCCCAAGTGCTGGGATTAAAGGTGTGTGCCATGACATCTGCCAAGGTTTGAGTGTCACCCCTCTGGTGTTATCTAGTCTTGTCAAATCCAGTTTATTCACCTGCAGGATTACACAAGCAGTGTGTATTTGTTTCTATTGCTATAAGCCAAGTTATCACAAAACGGAGCAGCTTTGAACAACATGTATCTGTTGAGTCAGAGTTAGCGTGGGGCAGGAGCCCAGGCATTACTCAACCAGATCATGCCCCCACCCCCAGGATCTCACGAGGCTGGTATCAGGGGGCTGGTGGTTTGTGGCTCTTTCTGGTGTCTGTGGCGCTTTTCCAAGCTCACATGGGTCAGCTGACCTCAGTTCCTTTTAGCCATAGTTCTGAGGTCCCCCTTTTGCTGATGGCTGTTTTCTGGGTGTGTCTCAGCATCTGGAGGTGCTCAAGGTCATCTCAGATCCCTTTACCACATGTCAGCTTACTTCATCAAAGTCAGCAGGAATCTCAGGAACACAGTCACAGGAAGGACCACCTATCACCTTGGCCGTGCTCTCTGGCAGCTGGAAGCCAATCATAGGCTCCACCTGCACCCAAGGGGAAGGGTCTGCACTGAGTGTGACTCATGAGGCACTGTAGGACCTGCCCATTCCACGGCAGGTGGGGAGGGCTAGTCTTGCTTCTCTCCAAGGTCCAGTGGCAGGTGGGGCTGGCACCTGTTTGAGGCTTACCTCATCTTATCAGTGTAGAAATTTAACCTCAAATGGAGTGAAGAAATTATTGATAATCCTGGTATTACATATCAGTTGTATTCTAAAACTCATGTGTTTGAATTTAAGTTCCTTCATAAGGTGCACAATATTCAAAATATTACAATTAGTGATTTTTTTTACACTATACCAAACAGTGCCATTAACTGGGGATTAAGTATTAAAACACATGAGTGTATGGGAGGCATTTGCAGGGACTGACCAATTTACTCATAGAGTTCAATTCCCAGAACTGGTAATGATAATGGTAGCCATAGTAATGATAGTACTGATGCCCCCCTTTTTTTGTACAGACAGAATCATATGGAAAGATAATCTTGTAGCAAAACTGCCTTGGTTCAAATCTTGACTTTGATAATTCTATAGTCTTGGGCAAGTCATTGAGCCATTCTGTGTCTGGTTTTCCTCATTTGTAAGTGGTGGAAATTCTAGCACTTCATGAAGTGGTGGTGTGGTGAAATGAGTTAATATGTGCAGGCTCTTAGAATAATGTCTGACGCATCATAAACACCATCTACGCATTAGCTAGTACAGTATGTGGGATAGGATACCAGATGTCACACACGTGACTCTCAAAGACATTCTTGGGGTTTCTTAGCTTCTAGATACGGCTCTACTCCTTTCTTTTCAGCCCAGGAAAGCATTTCAGCATGCAAAGAATGGTGACATTCCTACAAGACTAAGATTCAGTGAGGACTGTGTTAATCAGTTTCTTGTTGCTGAGATGAAATATCCAATCAGAGCAGCTTAAGGAAGGAAAGGGCTTATTTTCAGCTTCCAGTTTTAAAGGGAAGTCTATAATGGCCAGGAAATCATGGCAGGAGCAGGAAAGACATGATATCATCACATCAGCAGAGACGAAGTAGAAAGAGAGGATTACACATGGGATTTGGCTACATACAGCATCTCATGGCTCCTCCCCAGTGACACACTTTCTCCAGCAAGGCTCCATCTCCCGAGTGTTCTCCAACTTTCCCAAACAGTGCCATTAACTGGGGATTAAGTATCAAAACACATGAGTGTACAGGAGGTATTTACAGGGACTGATTAATTTACTCATAAGTTCAATTCCCAGAAATAATAATGATAATAATGATAGCCATATATAGTATGATCCTGCCTCAGACAAACAAGACTACCAAGTGCTACAATATTCTCATTTCATTTGGTCCCCCAAACACCCCACAGGTGGATACTATTTTCCTCTTGGACTTGGCCAAAGCCTGAGGCGGAAAATGAGCAGAAGCAGCTAGATTTCAGAACTAGTCTCTCTATTCTGCACCAGGTTCCCATTTCATTTTTGGTAGTTCACTTCTTAACTTACACAGTGTGCACTACCATGAAATACCAAGGAATACCAATGTAAGTGACACAAGATGAGCAAGAGACTGTAGTTTTTTTGTTTGTTTTTTTTTGGGCTTTTTTCTCTTTGCTTAACAGGGGAAATACTGTAAAGACAGAAAAAAGGAAACCCAGGAGTTATACACCCTGGGTGCCATGGTCAATCTCCTCAAGTGTCAACTTGATGGGATGTAGAATTATGTTCAGGACAAACCCTTGAGCTTGCTTGTGAGGAAGTTTCCAGAGATGTTTAACTGAGGAGGAGAGACTCACCCTGAATATGGGTAGCACCATCCTATGGGCTGGGTTCAGGAACTGAAAAAAAAGGAGACAACAAGCTGAGTATTAGCATTCACCTCTCTGTCTCCTGACGGAGACTCAATGTGACAAGCAGCCCCATCTCCCGCCACCATGTTTTCCCCACAATGACAAACTGCAGCCGTAACCATTAGCTAACATAGATCCTTTCTCCTTGAAGTTGCTTTTGTCAGGCATTTTATCACAGCAATGAAACAAGTAACTAACACATGGGGCAAACCTAACGCATGTCAGTTCTGTGCAATGCTGCTTACCACCTTGCTCTCACTTGATCCTCAGGAGACACTGGGTAGGGAGGTCTTTGCATCTTCTCCTTGCACATGAAGACATTGAAGCTCAAGAGTTGCTAATGAGAAGCTGCACAGAGTCAAGCCTGACATCTTTCAGGATCCAAAGACGGAATGGTTTCCATGGCACCGTGCGATGAGTAACAGAGGGCAGAAAGAGACCAAGGTGGAACAGAGAGATCTGAGTAGGAAGAGAGGGGAAGATTCTGGGAGGAAGCAGAGTGCCTGAGCAGGGCAGGCACAGGGCCTCCTGAGAGCCCTGAGCAGCTCGCTTGTGTCTGTGATGGATCTGATGGCAAAAGGCTCTGTCAGAGCCTGCGTCTTCCAGGCATGGCTGCAGTTGCAGTGCAGATTGTTCAACTGCCTTGAAGACCCATTGCTGTGTTTTCTCAAACAGAACCTGCTTTGTTTGAGGGACGAAGTGAGATCAATTTTGACAGTACTGGATTCATGCTAAGATACCTAAGGCTTTCCCTTTAGATAGATTCCTTAAGTGTGGATGTGGAGAGGAGGGAAAGAAAAAGAGACAAGCTGTAGGCAGAAAGGAAGACATGCTGTAGATATTACACACACACACACACACACACACACACACACACACACACACACACACACCACATTATTATGGCACTGTGGATAACGAACAGTCGAGTTCCTGAGCCCCAGATGTCATTCAAAATGGTGTGTGTGTGTGTGTGTGTGTGTGTGTGTGTGTGTGTGTGTGGTGCTAGGGATAGAACCCAGAAGAGCCTCAAGCATCCTAGACAAAATCTCTTATCATTGAGCTGTACCCACATCCCAGGAACTTTGTAATTTGCTGCTAGAACTTAGCCAACAAAGGGAGTAACTCAAAGAGCAGCTGATAAACCAGGGTATTTTGAGTACTTCAACAAAGAGGTGCAGGCTGGGAGCTCTGGTGCTGCTGCTTGCGCATCTCTTCACTGCTGCTCGTGGTGGTGAGTGCTTCTCAGGTCTTTCGTCACTGCTAGGAGAAGTGTGGTCTCTTCAGAGTCAATACTGTTGAGAGAAACTTTGCTGATTTGAAACCAATCCTTGAATGTTCCTATGGGGAAGGCTCAGGCGTGGGGAATCAGGCAGAAAGGCATGTCCAGTGCTGGAAACAAGGTAGTTGTGGGAAAAGCCATTTGAAGCTTTAAGGGTAACTGGGTATAGTAGCCATTACTATCTGGTTGCTGGGATGACACATCTGACCAGAAGCAGCCTATGGAAGGAAAGGGTTTACTTCTGGTTTATAGTTTTGAGTGGAAGTTTCATCATAGTGGAGAAAACATAGCAGAGCAGACAGGCAGGCAACACATCTCCACATGAAGAAGAAATAGAGAGAGTGAGCTATCAACAACCACTGGGGCTGGCTAATAAACTTTAAAGTCTACCCCGAGTGACACACCTCCTCCAGCAAGGCTCCACCCCCACAAGACTCCATTAAGTATGAGGTTTAATCACAAACTTATAAGGCAATGGGGAACATTTTACACCCAAGCCACTACAATGGGTCTATGCACCACCTCTCAAGTGTAATGGAAGTTAACAATGACATTAGGCTTGACAATGGGGCGGAGGTGGAGGTAGATGATATTCATTCCCATGCTAATGTCAGCATTGCTGGCAAAACACCTTGACATTGTGCCCACGGGGTAAGAAAACAGATTCTGGGAGCAGGTTGGTGCCTATGGACTTATATTAGTCAGTCAGCCTCTCTTCGTTTCAATTTTTTCACCATCAGGTGGTAGTGTGGGGGGGGCAGGGCAAGGGGATGACTAGTGCTACCACCAGGCTTATGTGTGATCCAGTGAGCTGGTAAAGTAGCCATCATGGTACTTTGCCATATGACCACTCTTACATTTGTAGGACCAGCAAAACCAACACAATCGACAAACAGAAAACTTGCTTTGTGAGGCCAACTCTTGGAAGTCCCTGCCTTTCTGTCCTTCTCTGGGTCATTCTCTTTGTTGAGTCCTGCATGTCTTTCCATGTCATGGTTTGATCCTGGTGTCCCCCACAAAAAAATGAATGTGTTTTGAGTGATCTATCCCCAGTTGATGGCAGTTTAGGTTTTACAATCTTGCTGGAGCTGTGTTTTGGGGGGTGGGCTTATGGGGGTTATAAACCAGCTTCCCCTTGCCAGTGTTTGGCACACCTTCCTGCTGCTGTTTTCAGTGCTGTGGTGGAGGTGATGTCCACCCCCTGCTCATGCCATCATTTTCCCTGCCACGATGGAGTCTCCCCTTGAGTCTGTAAGCCAAATAAATCCATTCCTCCACAAGCCACTTTTGCTTGGATTCTTTCTGTGCAGCAGCTAGAAAGCTGACTACAACAGTCCACATTGTGATTGAAGCACTTGTTCGGATAAAATCATGCCAAGGAAAAACTGTTTTGGGGTACCCTCATTCTTCCATTTCCTGGAAGTGTAGGATTGGTAGAAAATTAGGGGAGGATTGTTAGGACATGCATGGGGACAGCTAGTCTCTTTCAGTAGGATGGTATCACAGCAGAAAGGACTAAGCTAAGCAACCAAGAATGTCATCTTTCCTGAGCTGAAAATGACTACTTCTGACTCCTGCAGACCCCCGTGTATACTAGATATGACATGTGGCTGAAAACAAAGTCCAAAGGCATAAGAAACCATTAAATGTGTCCAGAAAGGAAGCAAAATTTCATCTTTGGAGAAAAGGATTTCAGCATAAAAGGACCTAAAATAGAATGGTCAGCCTTTTGTGAAAAGGCCGATTTTGCAAAGCTCAGAGGAAAAACAGACAGCTAGGCACGGTAGTGCATCCTTGAAATTCTAGCATTTTCTTGATGGATGCATGAGGATCTGGAGTTCAAGGTCATCGTCATATGCACTGTGAGTTTGAAGCCAGCTGGGGATCCATGAGAACCCTGTCATCTATCTGCCTATGGCCTGAAATGAGATTGAGGAATTTGAGCAAGGCACCCCAAAATAGGCTTCACAAGAGAGACTGGTCAACTGGGAAGAAAAGGGGAAATTATTTAATTCTGGCTATCAATGAAAAAAGTTCATCAGGGGCTAGAGAGATGGCTCAGCGGTTGAGGCACTTGCCTCCAGTGCCTAGGGCGCCAGGTTGGGTTCCCCAGTACCCACATAAGCCAGACCCACAAGGTGGTGGGCCCTGGTGTTCTGTCTCTCTCTCTCTCTCTCTCTCTCTCTCTCTCTCTCTCTCTCTCTGTATCTCTCTGCTTGAAGGTGAATAAATAAAATATTTTTTTAAAAACTTCATCAGTGGCTTTCTTTCTTTCTGCTTGGCACAAGAGGGAAAGATATCACCCCTCCCCGCCTTATTGCTCCATGCATTCACCATCCCAAGTTTGAGTAGGTACAGGGCTGCCTACAAAATATGCCATCGACCTTCTCAGAGGTGCAGCCTGGTTTTGCCTGAACTCCACACTCACCAGACAGCTTTGTCATAGAGAGAAGCTAGTCACAGGGTGGATGTTTTGGCAGCTGCTTTCTCAGAGGCTGAGCCAAAATGGCTTAAGAAGAAAAAAAAAATCCCCCATGTAGGTTGGATTATTAATGATTCTTCTACAGCTCCTCAATTTATCTTTCTTTTTTGATGAAATTTCAAGCAATGATACTCCCTAAGCAACTGACTACTTAGGAAAAAAATGTTGAAAAGGTGGAGAGGGGATAGAACACAAAGGACCCGCGGAAGGGGCTGAAAGGCCCATCTAAAGCAGGGCAGCATCCCACTCAGGGCAGAACACAGCAGCCTCTCAGACCAGCTCTGCTCTGCCTGGCCTCCAGCACCAGAAGTAGATGAGGCAGGCTTCCAAGTCTCATCTCTTGCCTCTTTATTCCCATAACTCCCACTCTGTCCAACTCTGTCAGAAAAATAAAGGAATAGAAATTATCAGTTACAAATGTGTTCCAGTATGAATAAGAAAAACTCACTTTATCATGCCTTAAACAACTTGGAGTTTATCCCCCCCCCCCCCACTACCAGCACACTAAGTTTGGAAAGAATCTGGATTCTTGGTTATGGCTGAAATGTTTTTGGCTCTTTTTTTTTCTTTTCCAACATGCTTACACCTCCTGGTCGCAAGGTGGCTGTCACAGCCTCTCTTTAAGCCCTACAGAAATGGGAAGGGGAGAGCGAGGTACAAGTATCAAGTAGCAAAACCCTTCCATAAACCACCAGCCTTCCTTCATCTTAAGTCTCACAGCTTAGCACCAGGTTGGCTTCTCAGCCTCCATAGCAAGAAGTGACAAAGGAGAAGAGATTGGATACTGGATCTAATCGGACAATAATGCTTGTCACAAGAGGCAATATGAATCCCACTTATGAGAGATGAGAGATCCTCTGGCCACACATCCGTAAGATGCATGGTCAGTAGATCTCTGTGCAGCCAGGAAGTCTTGGTTGTATGAACCTACAAACTCCTTGTTTGGTTCTGGTCATCATCCAGCCTTGACAACTACTGGTCAACATGGGGAGCTTTGCTTTACCATGAACCTTACCTGGGGATTCATCCTATAAAGATTGAGACCAGCTCAGCATTACCTTCTTCTAGAACATCTGATCCCTGAGGTGGAACTCTGTCCTTCTGTCATGGCCTGACCATTGCTGTCTTGAAATCAGAGCAGGTGTGATGATCTGCATGAGACACTCACAAGCCTGAACCTATTATCTTTCCCACATAGGAGGAAATGGGAGATCTTCACCTGAGATCTCAGCTTCTCACTCTTTCCTTCATGCTCATATTTCCCTCAGCTGCACATGGTCTTGGGGCATGTGTGAGTAGATAAGAGGTGAAATATTGAATTGGGTTGGGGTGCTGGGGACACAGCTTCTGTGAGTCATCACCCAAGCTGGGGTGGGATAGTTTGCTTTTGAGTCACCCCATGATTCCTTAAGTAATTTCCTGGACATTATTCCAGTCAATCCACTGGTTCACCAAACTGGACTTAGATGGAATCATTTCTTTGATCTGTTGGTGTCCTATCTATCTTAATGTGCCACCTGACCCAGGAAAATTCAAGCAGCATCCTCTTTCCCTTCTTACAACGAAGGTATGCAGAGACAAGGTGATAACTTCTGGAGACTCAAGAAACAGCCTTTAATAGGATCCCAGAAAATATAAATTCAATTTGATGACCCATGACCCATAAACAGATAATAAACATTGGGGCCAAAACCTTCCATTCTATAAAAATTGAAGTAGAAAGCACCCATTCTGAAACTCTCTGATGTGATGCGCAGAATTGAAGAGGGAGTGATGTCTCAGGATTATATATATGGATAACATATACATTATACAGTTGCATTATAGGCTCAACTCAGGCAGAAGGTACCAGCCTTAGTCTCTTAAGGCCACACTGTGTACCTACTTCATAGGTAAAGACATCACCACTTTTGATTGTTCAGCAGGAAACACTCATTAGCTTACTGAAGACTCCTGTGGCTTGCAGAAGACATCATTGTTCCCATCATTTATGGGTCAGCACATTGACATGTAGGGTTGTGAAATTACTTGAACTTCCCAGATGGCATAAAACGACAGAACTTGGTCTGCTTGCCTTTGGTGCCCACTTCTTTTGTCTCCCATACCTCGAACACAAATAAAGGATCAGGTTAGGAGAAGTGGTTTAAGAGCTCTGAAGGTCACTAGTATCCCCAATGACCAGAGCTTTTGAACATATTGGAGTCAGATTTGTGTTGCTTAGCCTCATTTGATTATAAAACTATACATGCAAATTATTTTCAAAATATTTAGTGATATGGACAAGGACCATCCATGCAAGATAATCCACAGCTGGGCTTTGTAGTATCTAGATAAAATCACACCAAACACAGCCAAAGACTGTCCTTTCTTTTACTTTTTTTTTTTTAAAGAGAAAGCCTTCCTAGCCCTGTTCTTTCTCCCCCACCTCATGCGAATCATGAGACTTGAAAACAGGGAAGAAGACCCTTTAGCTCTTCTGGGAGGGATAGGGTCTCATGAGTCCCTTCCACATGGAATGTTGACTGGCTGAAGATAAGCATAGGTGCTGAGGGCCATAGCTATGTCCTGTCTAGATAAGAGTTTCATAGCACTCCTCCCTAACCCCTAGCTCTTACATTCTATTCACTCCATTTTGGGGCGATGTTCCCTGAGCCTTGGACATGTTCCCAGTCACTTTTCAGTACCTTGACCAATTTCTAAGTATTCATTACCAATTTGTCCTGTTGGGGCACAGGGTGGGGGCACAACTAAACGTGAGGAAGGGTTGCAGAATGGTGGACTGTCACTCACCTGCTGAGAAATGAAAACCTGTTCCTGGATCCCTGTGTCTTAGGCACACTAGGATGGTTACTCAATACACTGCCAGATGTTAGGTAAAGACAAGGCTCTCCAAAGACATTCTTTTCCCGTGGGAAATGGACTTATTTGCATGACTTTCTTTTATGGAGTTCTTTGAAATCACATGGTTCAGAATGGAATCCTGTTCCATTTGAATTCTAACAGAACAAATCTATATTTCTTCTTTCCCAAGTGGATTTCCCCTTGTCTTCAGTGCTGGGTATTGCTCTTATCCACAAGGAAGGCTGCAGTGGGCTCTGATCCCAGTACCTAGTTACTTGGGAAGAGACTTAGCTAAAGCTCTTCCTCTGGGTTAGCTTCTGCTAAATGGCTTCCCACACCTGAAGACCACCAGGGCTCTTAGTTGTTCTATGCTTCCAATTCCAAAAATTTACCAGAGTTGTGAGATAAATCTGAACTCACCCAAGTTCCTGGGTAACTTTGAGAAGCATCCCTGCTCACATCCAGCCTAGATTTCACGTCATCACAATTGCTCCTGGTTTCCCACCTACTCTAGCATCCAGCTGTGGAAAGGCACTGAGCACGCTTGGCAGTGTTTGTAGTGGACAGCAAAGGACCCTGGCCTCTGCTCTGACATCACTCATCCACCCAAGACCAAGGTTCTGATGGGCCCTGATTCCTAAGTCCAGGCCTGATGTCCTGCATACTTGTACATTGGCAAGTGACCAGAATGGCTGTCCTGGTCATCAACACGAGGCCTCTATAAAGCTCCACATTTGGAAACAAAGGGAACAGAGCTCCAAGGTCCTAGGAGCTCACTGGGTGCTAGGCCACATACCCGAGCCATCACCACATGATCGGGGCAGGTTTGATGGATGTAAGTGGTTTGCATAGCTGGTGAGTGAGAAGAGTGATGACAGGATTCCCATCTGCCTGTCACTAGACTACAGCTGTGGATTCCAAGAGCACAGTTCTAAAAATGGCAAGAGGATACTGGACCATGGTGAGAAAAACCCAGATAGAAGAAGAGCTGTAAAGTTTTAAGATACAGCACAAGGATTGAATGTCTGGGCTATAAGCAGAGCCACACCATCTACTTCAAGGTCTTGGCTCACTTATCTGTAGAATGTATTTAGATAAGTTAATCCAATTAGAATAAAATTAAGATCAGCAAGCATGCTCTCAGTGGAAGTAGCTTTGCCTGCTATTATTTTGGTCATTATTATTAATAATATTTTAAAAATCTTTGATGAGTTCTTGGCCAATCATAATATCAAGATTAATGAAATACTAAAGAAAAAATAGAAAGCAATCCAGAGCAGGGCACATTACACTTCTTGTCAAAACATGGCATTTTCCAGGATGCAGCGAGAGAGCTGTGGCCCATCTAATCCTACCATCCGACCATAGGCAGATAGTTGAGATCCTGGTAAGAGATGAGCCACCACAGTCATATTGTGGACGATCCATATGGAACCCCGCAGAGAATGACGGGATGAACAAGGGACCCACAGCCATAGCCATTCAATCAACACAAGATAAGCCAGTGAGACAGAAACCAACGATTCTCGACACAAAAACCCCTAAGCTCACAACATTAAAGCAGCCTTAATACTCACCCACCATGACTCAGGGAACTGAGCGGAAGAGGGGGTGAAAAGACTGTGAGAGCCTTGGTGGGGGAGAATATCAGAGACTTGGCAACCCTCAGTAACAACACACTTGGGCCAAGAGAACCAGGCTGAGTACTAGGCTATCCAGGGTCCCCTGCCACAAGGACTGATCCAGACGGCCCACGGAGGAGGATATCCAGCTGACTGGGGATGGGGAGGGGGGCATTGGGGAATTGGGGATAACAACTCATTGTTGGCCCACTAAATCATGTAACTCACTATGGACAATAAAAAAAAAGAGCTTGTAAAAAAAACAAAAAAATGGCATTTTCGATTTCTTAAAGGTATTTTTTGAGTGTGTGTGTGTGTGTGTGTGAGAGAGAGAGAGAGAGAGAGAGAGAGAGAGAGTGAGAGAGAGATGTGGTAATAGTGGTGGTGTGTGTATGTGTGGGGTTGATGTATGCACATGCATGTGCCCATGCAGTGCTCTGTGTACTCACCTGCATCAGGGTGTGCTCACCTGTGGTGGCTGGAGAGGAATGTTGGGGTCCTGCTGCATTCCTCTTCCTCCTGTTCTTGCTTGGTCCAGAGTCTCTTATTGATCCTGGGGTTTGCAGTTTTCTCACAAGCCCTGAGATTCTCCAGTCTCTGCTACCCACGGGACCAGGGTTCCAGACATGTCAACATCTGGCTGTTTATGTATGCCCTGGAAGTTGAACTTGAGTGGTCTTTCAGGTCTCCTCAGGCCTTCATGCTTGCACAGGAAGTACTCAAAACCACTGGACTACCTTTCCAGCCTGATTTCTTGAAGATATTTTAAAAACTAAACAAAACTGACCTTCAAGCCACAGTTTTGTCAATCCTCCTTCAAAAAATGCTGCACCCAGGGCTGAAGAGATTGCTCAGTGGTTAACACACCTGCCTGCAAAGCCTAAGGACTTGGGTTCATTTCCTCAGTACCCATGTAAAACCAGATGCACAGTGGCACATGCGTCTGGAGTTTGTTCGCAGCAGCTGGAGGCCCTGCCATGCCCATTCTCTCTCTCTTCTCTCTATCTCTCTCTGCTTGCAAATAAATAAAATAAAATATTAAAAAATGTTGCATCCAAGGCTATGCTCGATGTTCACATTGTGCTGAATATTCACCTGTAGCTGAATGCTTTGCAATGAGGGGATCTATTCCCAGGTTCAAGTTCTGTTTGCACTCAGCAGTGTCACACTGAGTTAGGACAAGGACACTGATCTCAGATGCCCATGATCCACCCTACACCGATGGCTCCACGGTGGGTTTCTGCAATTTAGCTCCAGCCTTTCTCCTGGTATTTGAACACAACCAGTTTTCCAATAGTCAAACCTCCACTGCTGTGGCTTCAACTCGTGTCACTTTCTACCCATTCTCAGTGTTACAGATTCTTTCTCTGGGCTAATCTAAAATCTGTCTCCCTTGAACAGCAAGCACAAATTGGCCTTAGTCCTGTGTTCTTGGCAGCATGAAACACCACCCCACCCTGTCCCACAGGAAGAAGATAGCACTGAATCTATCATTCAGGTTGATGGCAATTTAATCTTTTTCAAAATTTGTTTTCTTGGGGAAGGTCTCTAATCCCAGGACACAAGCCTCAGCATTATGCTGGGAACAATGCACTCACTGTGTAGACAGTTTTTGGATACAAACAACCTGCATTGCTTAATAGTTCTGTGCAAACATGTTCTATGAGGCTTCAGTATAAGATTTGGTCATTTCAGCCCAAGGCCAGACTGGCCACTTTTCAGACTTGAAATTGAATCATTGGCTCACAGTCACCTGTATGACCTAGCTTATTTGTTTTCTTTGCTGTAACAAAATCTTTCACCTCTTTTAATGCCAGTAGGCCTCATCATCTTGGGCTATTTTCATATTCAGAATGAAATTTTCCCTTCCATCCTGATGCCTTTGCAACCCAGAAATAGAGCAGGCACTCTGTGCTGAGATCTACGAATCTTCTCAGGGCTGAATAAATTATGAGAGAAAATTTGTTCTAGTATTTAAGAAAGGGCTAGCCTGCATACCCACTAATCACAACTCCTCTCTATAGTCACTTCCCTTCTGCAATAGACTTCAAAGTGCTTTATAGCAATAGCCTAATTATGTTATTTTATCCTTTTTGCTAAGTGTGATTTATTCCCACTTTTTTGGTTTTTTGAGGTAGGGTCTCTCTCTAGCACAGGTTGAGGCTGACCTGGAATTCACTATTTACTTTCAGAGTGGCCTTGAACTCACAGTGATCCTCCTACCTCTGCCTCCTGAGTGCTGTACAGGGGACCATGAACATGGGAAGAAGCAGAAGCCCTATACCTTAGCTGTTTCTCACCTTAGTATTTCCTCCCCATTCTTCAGTGCCTACTTCATAGGTCCACCTTAAGGCTGGATCCCAGGATCTGTCCTCAGTGACACTTCCTCCAGCCAGGTGGCTGAAGACCCAAGTAACGAGCTTTCATAAAACACCTGAGTCTATGCAGGATATATATTCAAACTGTTCTAAGGGCTGGTATGTCCACATCACGGGATTGTTTTCAGACGTCAACATAATGATGTAAGAGTGCATGGCAGACATGGTGTGCACTCTAAAAGTAGCTACCAACCATAAAACATGACAAGAGCATTAAATTAAAACATCCAATGCATATTTAAGTTACATTTGCATATGGATACTAATTCAGAGCACAAAGATCTGGGAGGTAGCAAGTCAAACCTTTCGTAGTGTTTATCTCTGGGAGAGACGTAAATATGAAAGATTAAATGAGACATGCACGGTTCAACATACTTTTGTATTGATTTCAAAAGAAATCTATTCAACTACTACTTTTCAAGTTCTGCAACTAAAAAGGATGCTTCAAGAAAAGCTACAATAGTAGAGCCATGTGAAAAAGAGTGTGGTTGTTCTTCAAAAAATTTTTTTAAAATAAAATTACCACATTTCTCCAAACAGTACATAGTATTCTATTAATATGTATAATTTATATGTTGCTATGTATCAGCTAAGTTATTTTAAGTGGCAGAATGTTAGCCTTGCCTAGTGTGGGTAATGATATGGGTTTGATGCCCAGCACAGAAAAATAATTTATATATATGTGATATATCAATAATATAAACTACTTATGGTCATGAGCAGTATATGCTTGATAAACCAACCTCACCTTTATGATGAGAGTTTATGCATATTGGAGAATGACTTAAAATGCTACATGATTTTTCTGAAAATATAAAAATATGAGCCAGGATGGCAGGCCAATCACTGTCTTCAAAGGTGGGAACTCACCAGTTACATGAGAAACCCTTCCCGGAAAGTTTATAGTTTTCCTGTGGAACCACGAAGTGCATAACCAGTTTCTGGACTGTAGACACAAGCAATAGCAGTAATGGATCTGTCATTATATTGATACAGAATGACACAGTTCTTTATCCCGGGTTCTTTTGACTTGTCCCACATCTGACTGCACAGAGGGACAAGATCAGTAGGAAGAGAAGATTTAATGCCATCCACCTTGTCAAGACTGTGTGTACCCTACTCACAAAAGAGGATGAGACATTTGGCGAATGCATTTGGGACAGAAATCATTACTCCCTTCTAGACCCTAAATTGACTCTGCTCTACACCAAGACTAAATTTCTGGCTCCAATATTGATTTAAATTTTCCTTAGACAAGCCAGTGGACCTTTTCAGGTATGAAGTAAATCTTCCACCAGTCCCTTAAAGTTTTTAAAGAAAGACATTTGATCCTCTCTGTAGGGGTATTGTGTGTGGGGCAGTGGGTATGGTATGGGTTGTGTGTGTGTGTGTGTGTGTGTGTGTGTGTGTGTGTGAAGACAGAGAGAGAGGAAACAAGAGAGAGAAAGAGAGACACACAGAGAGAAAGAGAGAGACAGAGAGAGAATGAAAGTCAGAAGTTTTCATTACACAGATATTTATGGAGCTTCCCCCTTAGTTATGCTGTGGCCAAACTATCTTTAGTCTTTCTTCATGACCCCCACCATGTCCTCTTCTGCTCCAACCCATCCATCTGCCTTGTTTCTCAGGGGTTTAAGCTTGGGGTCCGAATTGCCCAAATCCACCCTCAGATTCTGTGTGGGTCTCGCATAGTTTGGTATAAGGTAGAAATGGTTCTGGAAGCATTATGGACAAAAGATTTTCTTTTGCTGCTGTAGATATTTAAGTGTTCGTCTAACTCCAAATATTTCCATTTAAACTGACTAGACAACAAAGAAAAAATCCTTCAGGCTTCTGATGTGATTTTGTAAGGGAAAGGGGGCTTGTGTCTTTGATTAGTGGAGAGAGAACACAAGAGAAGGCACCATGTTTTCCGTTCCTCTGGTCCCATGGTCTGTCTGCTGGTGATGTAATCACATATCCATGCATGGGAATATTAACTGCATGTCTATGTATGCATAAAATATGGGCAAGAGGCTGTCACTTTTGGAGAATGTGTTTGGGACAGAACTCTCACCCTCCTCCTATTCCCTAATCCCCTTCCATCTGCCACAAACCAAGATTTGGTTCAAATACTGTGTTTTGGGTCCCCTGAGAGGAGCTCAGAAACTCTTTCAGTGTGCAGGCTGTGGAAGCTCCAATTGCCCATTCCTCCTCTGCAGGTGCATGGACCATGTCTTGCTGTTTCTCTGAGGCAAGGACAAGATGTTCAAGTTCAGTGGCTTCGTTTACGGTCATGCTCAGTTGTAAGTAAGTATGCAGGGCTTGCTCCAGACAGTCATACAGGGGTGGGGGAGGCTACAACAGCCTCATTTCTGGTTTGGTGAGGAGGAGAGGAGAGAGGTTTCCAAAGGGAGGAGGAAATGCTGGTGATGACAGTAATGAATGAGCCAGGAAAAGGGAACCCTTATATCCCACTTATGGGAATGTAAATTAGTGCAATCACTATGGAAATCAGCATGAAGATTCCTCACAAAGCTAAAAAGTAGAATTACCTTATGATCCAGCTATATGACTCCCGGGTATCTACTCAAGTGATCCTAAGTCAACACACCACAGAAATACTTGCACATCATGTTTATTGCAGCCCTCTTCACAATCGCCAAATTTTGGAATCAGTTTAGGTATCTGTCAACAGATGAATGATAAAGAAAATCCAGCATATATATGCAATAAAGTTTATGCAGCTGTAAGGAAGAATGAAATGACGTTGTTTGCAGGATATAAAAGGATGCCACTGGAAATCACCATAATAAGCAAAATAAGTCAGACCTAGACAAATATATTTTCTCTCGATTGTGGGTGCAAGATTTTCTATAGATACACGAGATAATATCTATGTGACATGAAAGGGAGATGATGGGAAGGGAGGGAAAGAAAGGGGCTCGGGGGTACATAAGTTCAAAGTACATGATCTACTTCTATAATAATGTCTTTATACAAACTAGTAAAGGGAAAGATTACGGTAGGTTTGAGGGGGAGGGATAGGGGCATGAGAGGGTAAGGAGGGGAACTACAGAAAACCCAAAGATTAAAGTAGTTACTACCTTAAGAACCTTCCCCCCAGATACCAGCATACAGGATTTAACCTCAATTAAGGGAGGTCGGTAGACCAGATAGATGGGCCCAGTAGAAGGTGGAGCAAGCTTAACCCTAACATCGTTGGTGCTGACTTGGAAATTCGAGGACCAGAATGGGGTGACTTTCCACAGTGAGCAGTTGGTCAGGGAGATCTGTGTGAGGTCCCCCAAACAATGTAGACCATTGCCAAGTACTTGCTTACCCAACAGAGCTAAAAGGTAAGAGCTATTGCTGAAGACACCATGCTCTGCCATCTCAGGATACTGGGAGACGATGTGGAAACTGAGAGGAAATCCAGCCCCCTCCTGACAAAGCCTCCTGGCCCTGGAAAGTGCTGTGAGAGACCCTGCAAGCTGTGCAACCCACCACCCAGCCAAGAAGTAGAACACTTGCACAATAGTGGCACACAACCTTCGTGTCAAACCAGCTGCCCTCCGATTGGACATGAGGTCCACTCAGTGGGAGAGAAGTTGTTGCTGGTACTGGGAACCAAGTCACTTCCCCCACAGGCAGTAAACTCCTAACACCCAGAGAGAAGCCCCCATAGTTCCCCAAACAAGTTGAATGGGTATCCTCATCAAAATGTCTCTCTAAATTATACACATGTTGCTCCATCTCCTGAATCAGAGCTGCTCTCACACATGATGAAAGGTTCTGCTTTATTTTACAGATGCCAAAGAATACTGACCCAAGATCCATCAATTTGACAAGAAGACAGCCAACTGCTCATCACAAGATATGCCATCTCTACCACACTTACCAAGGTCAGAAGAAACTGCAGAGAAAGCAGCAGTGAATACTGCTCCCGGTGTTAGCCTGACAACCACCCCCAGGGAAATAGCAACAAAAAATGGGGGAACCGAAACACATCCTAAGAGATGTACAAAGACCACAGAGAATGCAGCACTCAAAGAAACTGCTGACAGACCTACCAAGGCTCAGGGACTATTGAGGAAGAATATATATATGTCTTTATGATACCCATCATTTTATATAATACATAAGTACCAATAATATTTTTAAATGAGCCTTATCTGATCCAATGTGTCTTAATAAAATAAAGGGAGGGAAAATACTTTCTGGAATCTTCATAAGGCATTGAAGGGAAAGCTGGACAAGAGGCCATTGTTGTCGCAAGCACAGTTTAAATGTGGAGCTAGGTTGTCTCGAGGAAGTACTATGACTCTCTGCTCTTGGATGCCATCATTTTAGGAGGTTTCAACTTCCTTCCCAAGGTAGGTGAGGCCAGTAAAATTACTTTGGCAAGTTCTTTAATTATTCATGTTTTATTTAAAGCCAAGGGAAAGGTCCACACTGGGGAAATGGAAATGCTTGTTCTGACTGTTTAGAAAGAAAACATTAAAAACAAATAAGTAAATGAAACATCTTGCGAGTTACAAGAAGGGCACCTTTCTGGGCAGGAATCATGGAGCAGACATGCCACCCAGATGCAGGAGTGGAGTACATCAATTATTATGAAATTACATAGATGATTACAATATGGATATGTTCTCTGGGAAAATGACCATTCTAGAGGGACAAGAAATGAAGCAGGTTTAAGAGATTAAAGATTCTGGGATACCAGGGAAAATCATCATGGTCCCTTCCAACACTCCAGAACAGGAGATTTCCTGAGAACATAATGGATATTTCTTCCTGAGGTCTTATCTTTGGTTCTACCGTCCTTTTAGCTGCCTGCTTGAGCCTGGCTTCAGGCAAGCAGAGGTTTGTGCAAGTGAGGGGGAGGCACTTCCAAAACTGTTCTGGTGAATAAGGGCTCTGCAGGTGTAGTGGGATGCAGTGCACTGTGAATCCTCAAGGAGGCGCTAGCATGGATACATTCCAGTATGTACAATGTTACAAAATTGATCTCATCCTAAGGTTCCTCCTTCCCTCCTTGTCTGGAAGATCCTTTTGAACTTGAGTTTTATGAACTAGTCTGTGGTCCACACTGATCAAATGGGAGAGTCTCAGGGCTGGGAATTTCTCAGGGTCCCAGTTCTGATGACCTTTGGACATTTTTTTTTTTAATGGGCTCAGCTTTTCTCATTTGTAGTAAGAGCAAGTGGTACTAACTGTTCTAGAATCTTCCATTTGCTGTACAAGAATTTTCTATTGTTCATCTTTTTTTATGCCACAAAATGTGCTTCGAAGTCTATTTTTAGGAAGTCATTCTCACAGCCTGCTCACAACGAACAAATAATAACCAATTACTATCTCCACCTGTGCACTGATAGTATCAAATGGTTTCATAGTCAGCCATCACACCACTAGCCCAGAATTCCTGGAAAGAATAGTTTATACTATTAAATGTTTTTTTCCTAATACATTACTGTAAAGAACATGAATCACACCTTGAACTTCAAATCCTTTGCAAAGCTTACAGCTTCCACCCGAGCCAGGAATATTTTTCAATGTGGAGGAAGACACGTTTACCCTGGAGTCTTTTGTCAGAATGATAAAGACACTTTTGCAGAGCATGTAGGTCCTATATAAAATAGTTGTCTGGTGGAGGCTCTGAAGTATCTTTGCTGTCCTCCAGGAAAAATTCATCACAAATCACAAGCATGGGTGGGTCAGGTCAGTGCGAGGTGAAATGAAAGAACTTCTTGAACTTCTAATTCCTTCATTTTTTAATTCATTCATTCATTCAAAAACTGTATTTAGCACCAAGTACACCCCAGGGCTCTTACAGCACTGGGGCCATTATTTTATCATCAGGATAGGGTTCTTTTAATGTATTCTTAATACAATCAAGGATTCGATTATGAAAACGTTTGCAATTTTGGAAGTAAAAAATGCCCTCTCATCATAGTTTTAGTTTGAATTTCTGAGATGTGACATTAAATATTTTTTAAACTTACCATAGTTCCTTTTTAAAAATAATTTTTATCTGCAAGCAGAGAGAAATAGAAGACAGACAGACAGACAGACAGACAGACAGACCAGAACAGAAGCACCAGGGCCTCCAGCCACTGCAAACAAATTCCAGGCACATGTACTACTTTGTGCATCTGGCTTTATGTGGGTACTGGGGAACTGAACTCAGGTTTCTAGGCTTTTCAGGAAAGTGCCTTAATTGCTGAGCCATGTCTCCAACTGCCATATTTTCTTTTTATGAATTTCATTTCATATGTTAGGAGCTTTGTATGTTTCAAAGGAATTACTCAGTGCTCAATACAGAACACCTAATAACCCATGAAATGTGTGTGAGCAACATTAAGTACCACCAGTCAGTGGGCACAGCTCTGGATCTTCCCGCCACCCAGCTATTGTTCTGGTTCTAACACCCCGCCCCTTGCCAGCTGTCCCCCTGCCTTGGTGAGACCCTCATGAGCTCATGGAGTGGCTTGTCCTCTAGCTTGTACTCTGGTGTAGAACTTCTGTACAGAAAAACGGGTTCTGCCTCTCTAAAGGTGGATACAGGATAACTATTCTCCAAACAACTTTATTTAGGTATTGCGCCTTTTACAAAACGTATTGATCTCCTCCTCCCCAAGTCTTCACATGAATTTAGAATCCTCATGGGAAAGACAAGGAGACTGTTCGACAGAGAGAAGTTCAAGTTCAGATGGCTGCTCAGAGGAAACCCAAATCCTCAGCAAACTCTGCAGCCAGTTTCTTAGCACCATGCTTGCTCTTCCTTCCCCGTTTCTGTCGGCCTCTCACAAGGCAACTCCAAGGGAGTGTCATGGTGGGTGCTGACACAGCAGATCTCGGGAGGCAGGTGCTGTGGCCCAGAGCAACTTCCCTCTGGTGAGCTGTCACTCACATGGTCCCTCTTCTACCAGCCATTTCTTTTCTCCTGCTTAAAAATGATTGGGTTTATATTAAGATCTCTGATCCATTTGGAGTTGATTTTTGTGCCTTGGTGGGGGAGATGGTCCAGAGGCATGGCACCCATCAGTAACAACATACTTGGGCCAGGAAGACCGGGCTGAGTACTAGGATATCCAGGATCCCTTGCCACAAGGACTAATACAGACAGCCCACGGAGGAGGATATCCAACTGATCAGTGATGGGGAGGGGGGATTGGAGAATTTGGGATAACAACTCATGGTTTGCCCACTAAATAATGTAACTCATTATGGACAATAAATTTATATTAAAATGATTGGGAGGGGCTGGAGATATCGGTTAAGGCGCTTGCCTGCAAATCCCAACAACCTTGGTTCAATTCCCCCAGTATGCACATAAAGTCAGATGCACAATGTGTCCTATGCATCTGGAGTTTGTTTGCAGTGGCTGGAAGCCCTGGTGTATCCATTCTCTCTCTCTCTCTGTCTCTCTCTCTGTCTCTCTCTCTCTCTCCTCTTTCCCTCCCCAGCCTGCTTGAAAATAGATTTAAAAAGAGATTTGGGGCCCCTAGCTGGCCTTGGATCCAAGGAGTCTCCCTGTTCCTGTCTCCCCTGCTCCAGCTTTTTTGTGTGCATGCGTGGAGATTTGATCCAAGGCAAATCTTTTACTTACTGGTTTGAGTTTTCCAAGTAAGAACATGATGTTTTCTCTCTCAAGAGACTTAATGGAGCCCTCCTGTGAGTGCTCTCACTTCACAAATGCATATTGGATCCTGCAGGTTGATAATGACTCATGGTTTTAATCAGTTCCAACCTGAAGTAGGGCCGTTCCCTTCCCATCTCATAACATTCCCTTTGGCAGTCACGGGCTCTGGACCAATATGCCACACTACAGTGGGGTCGTGTATCCCTGGCAAGTACCTTCACGTTGCTGTGTCCACATTCTGCAGTTACAGATTAAACCAACCACAGATTGAAAATGTTTTTTAAAATTGAAGCTGTCTTATTAAATCTGCACAGATGTTTTCCTCTTGTCGTGATTCTCTAAGTAATACAGTCTAACAACTATTTACATAACATCCACATTGTACTAGATGCATTGAGTGATCTAGGGATGATGTAAGGTACATGGGAGCCTGCAGGATGCGTGCAAATGCTGCAGGATTTTTACATCAAGGTTGTAAACATCTGTGGATGTCGGTATGCTTGAAGGTGCTGGAATCAAACTCCTGCTGTTGACTGAGAGATAACGGGACTGCTTTTTTCTTACCGGCAATAATAGGAGTAATTATTGTGCTGTCCTATAGGATTGTTGAAAGACTGAGTGAGTCGATAGATGTGAAAAACTGGAATATGATGGGGACTTAATAATGTTCGTGATGATTGGTAATGATGATGGTGGTGATGGCACTTAGGATGATCAGAGTAGCTCCAGTGAACTGCCAAGGGAAGCCTGTGGTGAACTCGAGGGAGCAGAGGCCATTTTATGAGAAGGTGCTTCATAGTGCCAGGAGCTATGGGCTTCTGAATGCTGAGCCTCTGCTTCAGAAAATATATTGCTTAACCTTCTACTTGATACAGTAAGTTGAAAGTGTGCATATCTCTACCTCTTCCCTTTATCTCTCTCTGTCTCTCTCTCTCCCTCCCTCCTTCCCTCCTTCTCCTTCCTGTCTCTTTCTTAACACACAGCCTCTGGTCTTTCTATGTAGCCTAGGCTGGCCTCAAACTTGTGATCTTTCTGCCTCAGACTCCTGACTGCAGGGACTATGGGCACCTGCCACTACACTCAGCTGCTAGTTTTCTATTAAAAACATATAAAATAAACTTTCCAGAACACTTGGGATAGGAAAATGCAAAATATGATTGTGGTTTTTCTTCACAGTCATAAAGATGCACAGATTTTTCCCCCTTGAACTAACACATGTGAAATAGACTATTTTCTTTACTATTTTGTTCTTTAAAAGTGTATTTTAAAGTGCTGAGAAATAAAAAAAAGTTCATTTTGCAGCTCATTGCGCTAAGCTAGTTCATTCAGTCTTTAGCTTACCACAGCATCCAGAAAGATGTCAGCCAAGGGAAACAGCACATAGCAACTTAGATTTTTGCTCATCTGAGACCAGCAAATATGGAAAGTGATGAGAATAATCTGCCTAGGATTAAAGTCACAGCAGACACAAAATCCTGAAGCAGTTTCCTGGAGCAGTCAGGTAACTTCTCTGGAATAGGAAAAGAAAATTTCAATTCACTTTACAGCAGCTGAAGGCCTTTATCTTCTAAATAATACATACTGAAATCTATTGGATATTATTTTTGCTGTAAGCACTCTCTGAGGGGGTACTATATCTTACCTTGTCAAATCATAATTAATAAGCATTGGAATAGATTTTATTATTATTATTATTTACAGTTTATAGTTGAACACAGAGAAGCCCTTAGAGGTAAAGTAACTCTGTGGAGATGATAATTAGTGACAGAGTAAGGATATGTGTGTGTGGTGTTTATTACATGTGTGTGGGGGGGAGTATATGTGTGTGTATGTGGTATATGCAAGTATGTGTGGGCAGGTGAGTTCGCCCCATGCATATACCCGTGGAGGCAAGAGGAGGAATTAGATGTCCTCCTAACACTTTCATCTGATTTCCTTGAGGCAAAGTCTCTCACTAAATTGGGAGCTCCTTGTTTTCAGGCTGGTAGACCAGGGAGCCCCAGACATCCTTCTGTCTGTGCCTCCATCAGTGCTTTGGTTCTAGGCATTCACCCAGCTTTTTCACATGGGTGGTGGGGATCAAATTCAGGTTCTCATATTTGCATAGCAAGCATTTTTACCTGCTGAGCCATCTCTCCAGCTCCAGAATAAGGATTTAATTAAGCTATATGTAACTCAAAAATTTACATTTATAATCCCAAGGCCATAGCCTCTAGGATATCTATATTGGAGAAATAATAAAAATGCCCCCCCAAAAGGAGGCAATGAGCTCAGCGGAATAGGGGACCATCACCTGTTTTCCTGTGGCTGTATTTTTTTTTTTGTTTCTCTATAACAGATTTGAGTGTGTGAATCAGTGCCTTTAAGGACTACATATCTGGAGAGGGAAAATATATCTTGAGCCCAGTATTGCCATGGTAAGTGAGCTAAGACATGAGCCCACAAAGAGCTATGCATCACTGCTGCTCAGCAAACCATAAATAATAATGACAACTCATAAAATCAAATTCATGTGCACCAATGTGATCGCCTGAGCCCTCACTCCCAGAGAGTGCTGCACATCTGCTCCTGGAACTCAGGAGAAATCAGACTCCTGGTATTTCTAGTGGGCAGTTTTGGATAGCTACTTTTTACAAAGTCTGGCATAATCTTACATATTTTGGGGAATATGCAACGGACAGATAATTTACTTCCCATTCGTCAACATCTTCAATGAAGGAAAATGTTGGAGTGATTAATATGATGATTTAATGGGAGAACGAAGGGAAAAAAATCAATCTGGAAACTCGGAATTTGGATAATTTATGGGCAGTATGGTACAGGGAAGGCTGCATCAGTTTTTGAGCAAGTAGGAGTTATGAGCTTCGACGAGGAGCTTATAAATAAACATGAATCTTGAACTTCAGGATCAATCTCATCCGAACCAATAAGGGACTCAGTTTCAAAGAGGAAAATGGAGAGCGGAATGCCCAGCTCAGTTGACAATCCAAGGAAGGAGAATGGTTTTGGAGAAATTAAAACCTGACTTTATTACTTATTTTTAAGCTTACACAGAAGAATATCATAATTCTTTACATGTAATCTCTGAAAATTTTAAGGCAAGGTAAATCTTATAGTGAAAAAGCCCCCTAAAATGTATTAAATACTCCTCATTATAAGAAAGTGAGCTCCTAGTGAGCCAAGTATACTTCTATGCAGTGAAATGGCCGGCCAGCCTTCATGTTGATTCATAAGACTTTAAAACAGTATTTGTAAAGCTCAGGATGGAGCTCAGTACATCACTTGCCCTGGGCTCAACTCACAGCCCCTCTCTATGTGTGTATGTATGTGTGTATGAATGAATGAATGAATGAATTAATGAATGATTATAGCCTTTCTAATAATTAATAAAGATGACAATTTCTCACTTGGGCAAAATAAGAACAGAAAAATGGAAGACAATCGCATTACCATTCCATTAATTTTGGTTGTTTTCTCCCCATTTTTCTTCTCCATACATTAATAATGAATTTGTATTTCACCATAATGGAACCATACTATAAATTTTTTAAATTCTTATTTTGCCTTGGGGATTTTTAATAAAAATACTTTATTTCTTTATGACTATAAAAGAAATGGATGTTTATTATAAAACATTCAGACACTGCAGAAATGACCAAGAAAAAAAATAAAACGACTTGGAACTGTACTGTGCAAAGGTAACAAATTTTAATGCTGATTAATTTTTTTCTTCCTGAATTTTATCTCTGGTGCCCTTGTAATACAAATGTCCCTAAGTCTCACTCACTTGTGGGATCATATGAGATCTCTTAAAAATTAGTATATTGGGTCTTCCTGGCTTGTTGAAGTTTGTGGGATCTCTGGTGCAGCCCAGATTTCTTTGTCTTTAATTTCTGGGGGTGCCTGGCTCAGCATCTCAATATATATCTTTCTCATGTTCTGCACTATGAATGTCACCTGGTTATAGAGACTGGAAGGTGACAAGTGGTCATCCCTGCCAGGGAGTAAGAGCTTTCTGTGAGAAGAGTCCTGTTTCCTTGCCTAGTGCCCTGTGTCCTTCAAAATAATAATAATAATAATAATAATAATAATAATAATAATAATAATAATAGCAATCAGAATAAAGCTTAGCATCAAGATAAGCCAGATCTCCTTGGTTTCCATAAGACCTACTCACAGGCAAGTTCAGAGTTGCTCACTGCATCCCATGTCCTTGAAGGTTTCTGCCTGCCCATCTTGTTTTGGGAGGCCAAATAATCTCAGGTAGATTAATGACTACATTATACCCACCTTCAACTTCACCTCCGCTATGATTAATTTTGAGGTGATTTTTGGATGTTTTTTAGGTTCAGATTTTTTTTTGTATGTGAATGTCCAGTTTTTCCAACATACTTATTAAAAAATGTAGCCTTTTCCTATTGAACTGCCTATGCATTTTTGTTGGACATCAGCTGATCATCTTGTGGGTTATCTATTGAGGAACTGTGTTCTGTCCTCTTGATGTCCATCTATCCTAGGGTAGCTTTGTGATAGGTCTGGAGATCTGGTAGTATATCACTCAGAGTTCTCCAGAGGAATAGAACTGATAGTTTATATATTCTCATCTATGTAAGCTAATATATATATCATGTAAGCTAATTTATATTATATTTTATATATATACACACATATTAGCTTACATGATAGGGTTGAGTAGTCCAACAATGGCCATCTGCACACTGGTGAGGCTGAGAATTTGGCACCTGCTCAGGTCAGGAGGCTGGATACCTCAGGGTTCCAAGTTAGATTCCTCAAGAGCCACTGTGATCTTACATCCATGTTGGAAGGCAAAGAGGCTGGATTCGAGGGTTGAATGTAACGTCACGATAATGTACCAGAAGGAAGCACAGGAAGGCAGGAAAATCATCACTGAGTTTTCCTTGGACCTCTTTGTCTGGATGACTGATGGAAGGGGGGGCTATTCTGGAGGGAAGTTTTCTCCCTTCTTCCTGGAAATGTCCTCACAGACCCGCCCAGAAACTTGTCAGTAGAACCCATTGCCAATCAAGCTGACAATCAAAATTAACAAAAAACAAGTAGTGTTAGTTCCTCAGCTTTGTTTTATTTTGAAGTTGTTTTGATTATTGAGTCATTTTTATTTCTATTAAAAATTGGCAGTTTAGTTTCTAAAGCTTTGGGAATTTTTCAGAGCTGCTTCTGCTGTTGATTTTATTTAATTCCCCTCTAGTCAGAACACATATTTGGTATGACTTGAACCATTTTAAGTTTATTGAGGCTTGAATTATTGAGACCTAGAATGCGGTTGCTCTTGATAAATGTTCCATGTACAATTATAAAGAATGTTGCTGTTACTGGGCTAAATTGGTCTATAAATGTCAATAAGTTGCTTGATAATATTGTTAAGATACTAGTGTGCTTATGATTGTTTAAATGTTTGTCCCATTAATGATTCAGTGTGGGATATGGAAACTCTAAATACAATTGTAGATTGGTTTAGTTCTCCTTAGAGTTCGACCTGTCTTTGCATTATGTAGTTTAAACCTCTTAGGTACATAAATTTGTTACTTTCCATTGAATTTCTTGATCCTTGGTAACTGTTTAATGTTCCTCCAGCACATTTTTTTTCCATCTCGTTTTTACTCCTAAGAGTGTTCGAATAATTGAAGGGTATTTTCTGTAGGCAATATTACTTATTACATTTTTTAATCTACCCTGATAATTTCTACCTTTAAATTGGCTACTTAGACCACTTTAAGTGGTCTTTAAAGTGGTTCTTAATATGCTTATATTCAAATCTGTCATGTTTGCCCTAATAAGTAGAAATTGTATGTACAAGCTATGCGGTGGTACCACTGTTTCCCTCCTCCCTGCCCCCATTCCACTGAGAGAATGCTCCACAGGATGGGGGGGGGGGCTATGAGTTATGTGAGCAGCAGTTAGTGGGAAGGGGGGGCAATGCCTCTGGATATTCCCCCCAACCATGGTTCTTAAAATCTTTCCACCCCCTCTTCAGCAAAGTTCCCTGAGTCATGATGGGTGAATCTGAAGTCTGCTTTAGTGTTGAACATTTCTGCTTTGGAATGTCTGGAGTGTCTTCAGTGTCTGTCTCCATTACCCTGGTACAAGATGTCAGGCTTTCTGCAGAAGCATCACTCTGGCTCATCTCACCAGTTCCTTTGTGGTTTCACCTGGGTCCTAGCTAATGTGTGAGGAGTGATTCATCTCCTGCCAGGGGGTCAGCTATTATTACTGGTCTTGTTGGTAGAAATGAGTTGTCCACAGTTCTCACTGCCTTCTGAAAAATACAAACAGATTCTCCAATGGAGAGTGAGATCAACATTAGTCAAATGGGACAAGCATTGTCAATTTGGCAAGATTCTAATGGGTGTAGCTTCTCTTTAGGCCCATGGTTAGTGGAAGCTTCCCCTTGGAGTCCAGATTCCTGGTCTCCATAAGAATGTGGTTTGGCTCCCAGTTCCATCTGTGGGTTCCTTGCCACTGAGTGGATCTATTAGCCAGAGACCTTGAAGACCCACCTAGGTTGAGTGCTACTATTGAAGAGGTGTGTACATCTTGTCATGCTGGTTTCTGTTGTATAGCAGTGTCCCCTGCTTTCTCCCAACATCATTGTCCAATTTTCCCTGGAAACTCATGTAACATTTTCCAGTACTATATGGACTAACCATCTGGGAACTGACTTCCTTCCAGATTCCAGCTGGGTCTCCTGATGTTGTGTGTTGGCATCCTTCAGTGTCTTCGGCAGTAAGGTCTTATCTTTTACCTTGGGCAGGTAAGTGCTTTGACAATGTGGGAAGTAATGAATTTCTGGTGCTGGGAGTTACAAGTCAGAGCTGAATTAGGGTTAGGCTTCATCCCACCCTCTTCAGGGCCCTTCTTACAGAGGATACCCCCATATTCCTCTGGAGGGCTATATCTTTTAGCCTACTGTCCAAGAGTAGGGATTCTATGGTATCAATTCATTTTAGATTTAGTTTGTATATCTGTCCCTGCCCTTCTATTCTCTCTCCATAAGTCTTTCTATCCCTACTGTGTCTGTCATCATCTTTATTTTTTTCAGTCTTGCTTGGTTCTTCTTTTCATTTATATATCTTTGTAATAATTGAATATCTCTAATAGTTCTATTTTATCTTCTCTGTTGCTTTAGTAATTATCACTTTTTGTGTCTTATTTAAGTGGTTGCTTTAAGATATAATTTGTTTTCCACATTCAACTTTTACGTAGTATTATATGAATTTAGATGTAGTATAAGAATCTCACAATATTATACACTCATTTCATATCTTTCAACTTTCGTTGTTACATAATACCTGTGCATCCATTATAAACCCCAAACTTCATTGTTTCTAATTTTGTTTTTATTTTATTTTATTATTGTCCTCTAATTTTGTTTAAATGGTGAATTTAAAGATATTTAGTTAATGTCATAATTTGGGTCTTAAATGTCCTCCAAAGGTTTATATGATAAAAGCTTGGTCTCCTGTCTATGGCACTGTTAGAAGATTTGGGCCCTTTAAAAGGTGGAGCCTAGAGAAGGAAGTTAGGTCATTGGGGTGTGCCCTTAAACAGGTGTTGGGACTCTGGCTTCCTGGCTACCAGAGGTGAACTGACCTCTAGTTCTTATCCTCCAACCATGATGGCACAAGACGCCCAAAACTAGCGAACCAAGTACTGATGGACTAAACCCTCTGCAACTGTGAGCCAAAACAAACCTCCTTTCCTCCTTTAAGTTGATTGGTGTTAGGTATTTCAATGTAGCAACAGAAATGGTTAAGAATTAAAAAAACATAAATATTTACTCATGTAGATACCATTTCTGATTTCCGTATTTCATTTGTGGAAAGCCTTATCTAATATCATGTCGCTCCACCTGACTGATATTTTTAAATGTTTCTTTCAGTTGAGGTTTCATGGCAATTATTTTGGCTTTTATATGTATGAAAGAGAATCTGTTTTAAGTTTGTGTTGCTTTTGAAGGATATTTTCTCTGGACATAGAATTTCAGGTTGTCAGTGTTTTTCTTTTAGTACTTAAAAGATGCTGCTTTAATGTTCTGTTTTTTTATAAGAAAGCAGATATCAGACTTATTTTATTGCTATCTATAATGTGTCCCTTTTTGCTTGAAAATTGAATGTGTTTTTAATTTTAAACACCACTTTTAAAATATTTTATTTATTGTGACAGAGAATGGGTGTGCCAGGGCCTCTTGCCACTGCAAACGAACTCCAGGCACATACACCACTTTGAATGTCTGACTTTAAGTAGGACTGAGGATCAAACCCAGGGTGGCAGGCTTTGCAAGAAAACACCTTTAACCACTGAGCCATCTTCCAGCCTCTCCACTGCTTTTGATTATTTATGCTTGTTTTATTCTTGTACTTAGAGGTTTTCTGCTCATTGGAATTTGGCATATATCATGTTCATTAGAGTTGACCAAATTTTGGAAATTATTTGTTCTAAACATTTTTTTCTATTTCCCTATTTGGGGGACTTGATGTATTAGGTTATGAAGTTGCTACATAACACACTGACACTGTTTGTTTTTTGAGAAATCATGTGCTTTTAATAGTTTCTCTTGGTTTACCTTCAAATTCACTAATTTCCAGTTCTAAAATATTAAAG